>QNGE01003993.1:18567-47626 GCA_008508345.1 Paragonimus westermani
CTTTTTCCTTCTCTCTTTCTATATAGGGTTTGCTGTTTCTTCATGGTTGTGTGGCAGTTAAGCATTAGTGTGAACCGCTGATGTATTGCTGTCTATGATGATGATGAAGATGGTTCATGAACTTCGGGCTTATTGTGATGGCTTGCCAAGTGGATTGAGCACACTGCAGTGCAGTTCGATCCATCCAAATCTGTTGTGGTTAATGGTGATAGTGCCCCAAGCTGTGACATTCTCGATGTCCTTCTGCCAGAGGCCGGAGCAACTCTGGAGCCTAACTTACTAGGACAGTGGGACTCTAGGTTTGGGCCTTCTCTCCCTACCTGTTCTCAGACGTTGATCGCAGGTTGTCGTTTGAACCTACCGCACTGCGTTTCACTTGAACCACCTACAGGTCACATCGTGATCGGCGTACATTATCATCATGAAAGACAACAATGCGTCAGTGGTTCACACCGATGCTTAACTGCTATACCGCCATGAGTAAAAGAACAAGGCTTCGCTAAGATGTAAAGGGAAGGGAAAAGCAGTAACCGTCAAAAACGATTGTCTGTACTCAAACATTGCACATCACAGTGCGTACATCTTGCAACTAAACCAAAACCGTAAGTTAACGTAAGGGGTCATCGGTTTTCGCCGCCCTTGATCACTAAGTGCAGTTGCCCCTCAGAAAGTTCCGCTAAATGTCTACAACATTCACGCCGTGGAGCCCGAATAGTCATCATCTCAGCGGCCACCAACTTTTTGAGTCACGAGGGCCCCAGCACGAGAAGCAAACCTGACCCGCAGTGGCTAGCTCCTTGGTGAGTGGCTGTTTGTATACCGTAGGTCATCATCTCTCCACCTCGTACTCTATGGCAGTCGGCTGCAGCGTCGACAGAAGTGCTCAGTGTGGAAGATGACTAGGTGGCATTTTCAGTACATGAGCTAACCATCTACCTCTGCAAACTTAGACTGAACAGGTGAACGTGTTTGGTACGCAGTACTAAGTGTCGACTGTATGACCTCTTCGACGCTTACCCTTTAATGCCATTCGGTGCGACCGTCGTTACCAACATCGGTGTCTAAATACAAGAAGATGACTTAAGTCGTCTCTCAACCGCTCTCAGTCGTTTTATATACGCGACCTTTGCTCTTTAGAAAGATCCCGTCTGTCTCCAAAGCTGCCCTGGTTCAGTGAATACGGTCTTAGCCTGTTAGCTACGAGCTTCTGTTCCATTCCATGTGATTCCACAATCCTCTGGGTTGAAGAAGTCCAGCCATCCATGTTTGGAAGCTCGATAACGTCACTGCGTCGCAACCAACGACGAACTTACATATGTGGGATTTTTGATTGTTCCTTGTGAAGTTATATTCATTTTTTCTTGCATTTCTATTTCCCTGCCCCATCACTTCCTATGCCCGCCATCGTCACGATGAGTAACAACAAATCATCAATTCATACTGGTGCTTTGTTGCCGTACAGCTGTGATACGAAGAACGGAAAGTCTCAGTTTATAGGTAGTAGGGTATGAACAAACGAAACTCCATGGATCTTTGTATGGGGACCCAAGCAAACGATAGCGAGATGCATACAACTTGCAGACAAACAAGAAACAAGAACGAAGCGGCAGCAAGTCGGATACCCTTTGGCTTTCATGGCACCGCACCCCACTATCAAGATGAATGACAATCTGGGGCGTGTTACTCATGGGTAGGGTTGAACTCTTAATAGACGACTTTATTCTTTCCTGTCATCTTGCGCCGTGGGATCTTGTGCCAAAGGCTTCTGGTTTGGAAATCTAAGCGTTTTGACCAGATCTGGGTACCTTGGTATTGTCACACCCCCATAACGGTCTCAATTTGGTTACATCAGCCGCTTCACAGTGTGCCCTGGCCACCCTACATCCGAATAAGTATCACTGTTGACCCTTCTCACTATTTTTTAACTGGTCTTCTGGCGCCTCATCGTTGGCTTGATTCTTACGGAAGCCCAAGAACATATTGGTTGCATACATGGGTAGCATTGCACAGTGCTATTCTGACCCACCCCCGGATGGAATAATCGCGCTCACACCTAGATTATTACTCTTGCACTCTAAAAATGCACAAATAAACAGGCTTCTCCCGCATGGACTCTAGACAGACCGAAACTATACCGATTACCCTTTGGAAATTATAATCCGAGATGACAGTTTGCAAGCTGAAACAGCAGCATCTTCCCTCTGCTGTATCTCGAATTTACATACCGACCATCTCTGTCCATCACTGTCAGCCATTTACAGTGAATAGATAAGTTGAATTTCTCTTTCTTGGTTTTACTGACATATTCAGTTGGTCGTGTTCTGTCTGGAAACATCCTGATTTCGGTTTGTGGTGTGCCCTGATTAACATACCCCCGTGTGTAAAATATGCGTACTACGAGATGTTGGTGACTGTGTTACGATCGACACTCATCTTTCATGTCATCATCAAGATCGGTCAGTCTTTCACCAGGTAGGAGGTCCACGCCGGCATCTTGTGAATGCCGCAGACAATCCTCCAGTATTTCGTCTATGACGAAATTAAACAAAAATGGTGACAGCGGACAGCCTTGACGTACGCCGCTCATGGTGCTGAAACTGTCAGACAGCTCATCGTAAATCCTAATATGAGCTGAGGTATGTTCACGTACTTAGTCGGCACACCTCCGCGTTTGAACGACTCTAATCGTGTAGATCGGTCCAGTGAATCGAACGCACCTTTATAGTCGAGAAATACAACAATTGTTGGCCGGCGGTACACATGACGCTGCTCCGAAATTTGACGACGAGTGAAAATGTGATCTACACATCCTCGCCCTGGGCGAAATCCTGCCTGTTCTTCCCCCATGTTTACCTCTCGAGCAGCAGTGAGTCGACGAAGTATAATGGATGCTAGAAGCCTAGAAATGACTGGGGTCAAATTAATTCCTCTATGGTTTTCACAAGAGCCCCTCCGCGTGCTATTTGAGCTCTTCTCGCGGCAAGCTATTCCGTAGGATCTTAGTCATTGATGCTAATAAATGATGTGGCATCGTACAGAGTCGCCCTTCCTACTGAACTACCTATCTAGGTTAGGAAAATCATCACCATCTGACTGACACATACTTAAGTGTCATGCTACCATGGCAGTAAAAATGCCCTAAGTGATAGATGGAAGGAAGGGAACAGTCAGGACATGACTAATAAAAAATTCCCCATTCAAATCCAATTGGTTAACGTCAAAATGTTTTCTCACGGATAGGCAACTAAGTTGCATGTGGGATTAACACACTGTATACAAGATGGCTTCGCTACGGCTTGCATTGCTCTGTTTCATCACTTATCTTTACTGCACCAATCTTTTCCACAGTATGGAACCAGTCACTCCATTAAATTTGATCAGCTTCTACCTCTTCTAACGTCTTCAACCACAAGGTGGTCCAAGGAAAGAGCGCCGCCTGTAGTTGATGATTTGCTGGTGAAGATTTTTCTTCCAACAGACTTCAGAATAGTTGGTCTCTAAGATAGGAACCTAACTTGTGATAGGCAAACTTGTCAAACAGATTTGACCACTCAACTGCTAGGAATTCCAGTTCCCGTTAAACCCAAGATTCACAGCAGTACTATTAACATGTGCTTCTGCCTGTAGTTGAGTAGCTTGTTTGTAGAAAAAACATTACATTCCACAAAACGTCTGACTTACCACATGCTGGGCGAAAAATCTCATGCAGCAATTCCTGTAAGCAGTGACCCAAAGATCCTCCTGCGTGGTTTATCCACCGATCAAGAAGATTATCTAACTTTGAAAGCCTACCGAGTAAACCGCGTATTTGCCTGCGAAAATACTGCCGACCTGTTCCAGATTGTCCATGCTACGTTTCCTAGAATGCTACCTCCTAGTAGAATGATGAGTCAAAACAATGGTTCGCGTATTTCTAACAATTTCGTGGTATTCGGCGGAACACTAAGGTGCAGCCTAGACTTCTTCGGGTTTTGCCACAGGCTGTTCGGCCCTTTAGCTTGGAACTGCTCATCAAGATCGGAGTCAGCAATTATATCACCGCTATCAAACGTGTAAGTGCCGTCGGACCAGGTAACCGTGTGCTGTCACCATTTAGAGAAAGTATTGAGGCGTTAGCGGTGGTCTTATCTCACATGTTTCAACTGTTGTGGGTAACAGAGGACGTCCTCCATAGCTGGAGAGTTACGCGACATAAACTGGGGGTATTTTCAAGACTACAGGAGAATTGACAGCAATGCATCAATCATTGTCAGAGATACTTTACTGTTAAGACATCCTGAAAACTCCTTAATTTTGGCCTGTAGAACAGGGAATAAGAGAACTTACTTCACGAAACCGTGTCTAAATTCATGCACTTAATCTCAAGAAGATTGCATCTTGCAAAGGGCTAACCGGATTGCAAGTGAAATTAAGGAACAACTAGTTATACTTCGCCATCTCCCGTATCCCGGAATACAGAACGTGGAAAAGAACAGAGCTGACACGCTGACGAGCAATACCTGGCCCTTAGGTGGGCATTCATCTCGGTGGATGGACCCACACTCTTGGTTCCGGTATATTGGTTATGTGTTACATTTTAGCGCAACAGCTCAATTTGTGATCCGTGGTGAGCTGCTGTATCTTTTGCGCTTTAAAGCCTGACCGGTTTCTCCATTCGTACTCATTTCTCCGTGTAAGATATCGTATGCTTATCTACGTCCCTCATAGTCCTGGGTTGATATGCTGCCTGTAGCGTTGTGATCGAACTGGGCCATTTTGTTGATGAAGTGTCATCGTTTTCGTGATCCTGTAGGTGTACAGTCGTTTTGGGTGATACGTTTTTCTTTCTGTCAACTTGTTCGGGGTACGTCTTTTAGATTCAAAACACAAAACTATTCCCTAAAATCATAACCAAATTGCATTTTAGAGTCTTATGGAGACGTGTTTTTTTCATCGATAGAAAGAACGCGGGAAGCAAAATTGATATGCATGGCAATTTTGCCACAACGATCCCCGATCGCTGAAGCCGCTTGACTACTGGCAACCGCTGGTTTGATCCCGGTCATTGTCACTACTCCTGTATATGCCTCAGTGCTTTAACCATATTCGGTCTACACGCAAAATATGTGGAATGACGGAAGAATTTTCCGGTGTAACCACATGAAACGAAGTTGTCAACCCTCTCAGCTTAGGTCATCTTTGGCCTAAAAATGCCATCATTTGCAAGTATCGCAGTTGCATGTGCACTATGCAATGTCTGGTCAACTTCCTCAGGGGATAAAACTTGTACAATCATTTTCTAAGACTGCGCCAGTTAATTTTGCTGAGCTAGCAAGTGCTGTCATCCGTCTCATCTTGCTGTCGCATCACACACCAGCCTGCCCGTTGTCCTTAGTTGTGTACACATCGGGTTCAGCCGTAGAGGCGCTTCTAAGGTAGCGACTCAGCAGTTACTGATGTTTGTTGGTCCTTCGCTTACAACATACAACACTTGCGATAGAGAACTGTTGGTAACCTACCTGGGAATCAGTCGGTTTTATCATAGAGGTTTTACCGTTTTATGGGCCAAAATCAGTTTCCTCATGTGTTACGTTCATCAGATAGTACGTACTCAAGGTGATGCTGCAGCTGAATCGATATCCGGTATGTTTCATGTGTACTTGACTCTGTTACAGATGCACCCTCGTACATCCCACAAATCTCATAGCTGTGTATATAAACGATATCAAATTAGAGCCACTTCGCTGATCAAGCTCCGTTAAATCAGAATAGCTCACGGTGCATTATTTGGCCAGTAATACTCTGCTTTCAGCCCTCACTTTTTTCATACCTCACGATTTGTTCCACCCAGATATATGCGCTTTACTCAAGACGATGATCGGGTGTTTTGTCTGACGCTACACCAACCATGACGTCTCTGAGGGAGTGTGAACGTGTACACGGTGTCTGCTAATTAATTCGCCGTCTCCGTTTGCACATTTGTTACTTATCGATGTCCACCTTTTCTAGTTAATGGCTCATCACCTTTGAATGCACGTACGCAATCCTTGCGCACGTCAGTCTTTTAACACGTTGACCTGAGTCCATGCCGATATCCATATTTTCTCCTGAAACCGCTGCTGGAACAGTTTTGAAACCTTAGGCTATTGACTTCAGATATCTGGTCATAGTGGACACTGGTCAGGCATCACAATCCGAACTGAAGCTCATCGCTTATTAAAGTCTAAGTGATTACTGGCAAATTTATATGATCGAAACACAAAAAGCTCAATCTCTTGTAAGTAACCATCTTCATTGGAAGCTGTTCAGTTGGCCTGCTTAGTTTTCGAAAAGCCTGCTGGACTAGCCTGTGGTCACTTGTCAAGTTTACTGGGCAAGTTGATAACTCCACATAATTTCTGATCCATAAACCGATTACAGTGAACACCTGTATCGACACGTGCGCTGGCATCACCACGGGAGAATACACGCCTGTACATATTTTGTCATTTATTTTTTCCAGATAGCCACACAAGATGATACTGTTAACTAGTCATATCGAAAAATGGAATGTTCCATCTAATGAGTTCCTTAAACTACCTCTTGTAGATAAGTAGGACCCATTCGACTAAGCATACTTTACCCCACAGTAGCTACCAATTATTACAAGACTGTCGTAATCTATCAAACAGATCCGTTAGGATCCTAGTGTTGGAGAGCTTTGCGGACTGCTCCATAGACATATGCGAAATGGTGCTTTTTCTGCACGCTGTTTTCTTGCCCTACTAGTTCCGGATTGCGTATCCGCATTTTGGTTCGTTTCAAAAACGCAAGACCTGGCGTATATTAAATTCTGCAGGCTCAGCAGAAGATACACAATGAACGCATACGAAACCAGAGTCTGCCGTGAACGTGTCAAACAATTCTAATTGGGCCAGAAACGTTTCCTCCACACAGGAGACCATTGCTCAGTTACTTCGGTCCCCTTCTCCCATTTCATCCGGCATGTTTATATGATTTGTCTGTATTTTTCTATCTATATAGACGCCGTTTAATGCGGCCTATTCATGTAGACACAAAACGTAGTGGGTATAAATTAAACTAGTCACTTCTGAACGATCACAATGCACTCCGGACCCGTGAAAGTGCCAACACCAAACCTACCCCTAAACACTACCACATTGTCAGCACTGATATTCTGGAAGCTTTGCAGTGATATGGTCTGAATTGTTTAATTCGCGAACATAATATACTTTTGTTTTCGTTCCAGCCTTTATATACCGACATCAGTTTTTTCGCAATGAGTTCCATCCTTGTGAACTGACAGGGGATAATCTGTGACCAATTCTATCCTTTTTGTTGCTGTCGTCACTTGATTCATTGCGTCAGAAGTACGTTGCCTTGTAAGTTTTCCTCCCGTAGTTCGCATAGCTCTGTAAATAATCGTCTAGATGGGTAAGCTAGTTACATGCTCACTGGTCCAAGTAATGACGGCACTCTCTAAAATCATGTGAAGTATTATAAACTACACAGGACAAGGTCTCAGTTGTTCATACTCACTGTCACTTGTGGTTGCATCATTTCTGCTTAGTAAATTCGCTCACTGGTGGTGTTTGGATCGGGCTTTCTTTATCGAGAGAAAGCATCGTCCACGAGTAACGCTTCTTAGAGAGCGTTGTTCTTGTATGCAGTTGCTGTATGTATATATACACATATATACGGAGTCAAATTCTCCTCGCGTTTTGTCATTAATACATATTCGCTTTCATCTCATGAGCAGAATATGTACCAGAGTGCTCTAAATAAAATAACATAATAGTTCAGCTTGTACAAAAGTCGAGTTGTTTGTGAAGGAACTCATCGAAATGCTGAGTGGTGAATAGCTGTGGAAACAAATGCACCAGTAACTGTTCTTTCAATCAAAGTCCATTCAGTCATCTGTGGTTTTAAAACTAAAGCATTCATTCAAACCTCTGAGTAAACAGTGATGTGAGTGTTTTCGTGAATTGTGCCCATAAAAATCGGAATCAAGGAAACAAATAATGAGTTTACCGTTGTAGTCGTACCTTTGTCTGACTCGTATTGTTACATGTTGCTCCACTTGCACAGTTCATGGATAGCTGCACCTTCTGAATGCATCGCACATGACAGTAATAATTTAAAAAATCTGTTGGCGTAGACCCATGTCTATCAGGTAAATTACGTTCATTCGTGTTATTGTCGTTTCCGGAGCTACATTTGTTTACTTCCTTTACATTCGCTTTGCCCTTTCTTGTGATTGTCAGATCAAGCAGCGCTTTTCTACACAGGTTGGGCTTACTGCTGTCGGTAGCGCAGCACATAGTTTAACGTCGAATGGAAACAGGACCATCGATTATTGGATGTTTAAGTTCACTGTAGACAATCCGCCCGTAACAATTTGTGTCGCAGATTGGTAAAGCTGCGTTTTTCAGCAGTACAGATGTATATCCCTTTCAGATGTTTTTTCAGAAAATTCTGTATGCAGTATGACCTGATGACATGAATCAGCCACACCACTAAGTCATGCTTGTAAAGTTCAGACTGAATGAAATATCTAGTGAAAAACCGCTGGTGTCGCCTTTAAATAAACCGTCTTTCTCTGATCGTGTAATGGGGTGCTTTATGCCTAAAATCGGTATGTCTCCTGTCGCCCTAAACGTTATAAAAGTTGGTACTTAATGTTTTGGTTATTTTGTTCGATCTGTTGTTGTGGGTTTGTCGAAAAGGTACATTGAAGCCACGCTTATTAGTGGTGCACATCTGTATCACAGCCGGGATTTAAACTGTAATCCACGTCTCCGTAAGGTAATCATGTTGATCACTGCTACATTGGTCGATTTAACATAACTGAACACTGTTACTGCTTGTCCACGATCGTATAACCTCTTAGTATTCACAGACTGAAGTGGTTGACCTTCTAAATACGAAATCAGTAGCACACAATGTGGCGTAAGTGGCACAGCGGACAACACAGTCGTTTTGCGGGAGCCTAGGCCGAAGTTCAGTTCTCATTCGTATCGAGGATGATAAGCTCACCTTGATTCTAATCCTTCCTGCTAAGTTTCTTCTTAATATAGAAGCTGCAGTCACTGCGGGTAATGTTTAATTTGAAATGGGCAGTGTTAGTAGAAAGACAAAAAGATATCAGGGCTTCTTTCTATGTCATCGTTGCCGGAATTGTGAACTATCTAATCAGATCTGTTGTAATTGCAAGAACGACTTTGATCTGCCACTTCTCAAGAGTACTCTTAAAAAGTGTGCCACCTTCTGATTTTTATCGGGTGAACAGTGATTACCACCGCTCACTTCTGAATAAGATTAGAAGTGAGATTGAATAATTTAACTTACTGAATAGTTGTGTTTCTTTATGACTGCCGCTTGGGCAGCCCATTACGAAAGCGTTTGTAGGGTGATAACTGGAATCAACTGCATGACCTTGTTGTCAATCATCATGTGTGTTGTGCAGCCGAGTTCAGCTCCGTCCAACCCATACTTCATTCGGCGTTTCATGCAACATTTTCTTTATCCTTAGCACTAGGATTACCAGTCAAAAGATGACGCCATTATCATGGTTAATATTTGGAGTCAGACTTTCGCCACTGGCTGGTAGAGCGTTTCACAAACTAAATCATGATATGAAACACCGATCCAGGTACATTTATCGACCAGTGGCAAATCGTACAATCTAGTCTGGCGCATGCTACATGAAAATTATCGGCCATCAACAGGGCCTTGTATCAGGTCTTGAGAAAGTGGGTTTTTCTTTACTACCTAACTCCATACAACCCACAGTGGAATTGTTGGTGGCTTTGGTCTTTCCCAGAAACAAGTCCCGGGAGTAGCATTACATGGGAACTAACGTCCATCACTAATCACTACGCTTAATAACAATGACGTAGACGGACGTTTTTAACCCTTTGGTTTTCGGATCACTCTGGGTGACACCCAACGCTGTTATGTTTATTTAGGCAAGTCAACGTTAAGTCTGTTTTATTTACACTGAGTGATAAATGTTCACCACAGGCAACTAGACCTCTAACTGATAGGATACGGGAAAAAGTCAACAGTTAAACCTTACGGTCAGGATTGATAAAAAAGCGTTCTAAGTAATGAGTAACGAACAAACCATGTGCTCGGGTACGTGCATAAATAGGTCCAGAATGGGACTGGGCCGATGATGTGAGTATACATCTGCAAAAATCAGAATGATGAACATGGTGGGGCAAAATTTTGGAGGCAGGTGACTTTCACGCCTTAAAATGCTAAACCATTATAGAACCGATGAAACCTTGACGAGTAATACCGCTGCAGTTAGACAAGCTTCTCGTGGACTAAGAAGGGATTTGGGATTGCTTGGTTAGGTGACCGGGGAACAAGGTAGGCAAGCATGCATTTGCAAAACAGAGAATGAGATTGTGCGGGTTTGGTAGTAACATGGAACGTAAAAAGTTAGTCTTCTCACTTTAGTGAAGGCACAGTTTACTCGACGAGCTCACGTTCAGTTGCGACCGAACGTGATAAGCAAGTGCACTTTTGTGCTAGTAGATTTGCGGTGTTTCTTACCGCTGAAGTATTGTCATCGGTTTTTCAAGATCAACTGAAAGTCGTTTCGTGCTATGGTTTTTCAGGCAGTTAGTCAACAGAAGTTAATTAACCATTCACTTAAACATCAATCAGTCTTCAAAGCAAAAAACTCGTGGCTAGCCAACTTTCTCGTATGGGTTGTTCCCATTACTGTCCGGGAGACTATCATTTTGTCACTGTCAAAACATGATTTTCGGTTGAGTACATAGCTGTATGAAACACACTGACTTGAAATAGTATAAAGTTAGGAAATGTCTTACGCGGGCTAAACGGTTTATAATTTGTCTTCAACCACCATACGGAAGTTTTAATGAGATAGCCCAAGTTTCACGCTTCTCTCGATTGTTCTGTCCTCCCATGTGCTCTCATTTTGCCACCCATTGTATGGTTATAACGGAGTCCGACCGTGGATTCCATACCCTGATTAAGTTCAGTCTACTATTTACGAGCTCTCAGTTTGTGTGACAACTTCGGGAACAGGTCAGATTTGCGCTACTTATGAAATGCACTGGACTTATGAGAAAAAATAACAGTACTTTGTGGAGTATCCCTGGAAGCGTTAGTTCCGCTAGTTAGGCTAAAACTCTTCTCGGGCAGCAAGGGATTTTCTGCATCCCTTCTAAATCGTAGACACAAACAACGGTTTATTATGTAGCAGGCTTGTGCCAACACACGTGAGTGAGAGTTGAATGCTCTTCAGCAGATCATTCCTTACGCTACATTACACTTAATTTAAATGTTGATTTACACTCTAAACTGATTGATTGATGGAGTAGATATTGCCAACGCGACGTAAGTCGAGATGTCAGTGAGCGTACCTTCGTATCATTCTGAGTATGTTGACATTGTGTTTCACTATTTCTAGCCGTTTAATATATACAACTCACACCATCGGGCTAGGGTTAATGCATTAGAATAAGGTACCTTACTTTGTTGCTTATCTGATTATTCCATGTAAGTATCAAAAACAGATTCTGTGGATTCTCGTGAATTAAGACTTACAGATATGTTCTACAACTATCTGCAGAACTGTTTTTCTATATTTAGATATACGTTTAAAATACACGCTTGAATCGCGATATTGATGTTCTCTCCGTTGAGCCGCATGGACTGTTCCGTAAACTTAAAGTTATATATATATGATGGATGACGAAAGTGTCAACCGTTTGGTAACCCTTTACTAACCATGCAGTTTATTGAGAGTTATCGCAATGAACTGTAATGGTCGGAAGGACGACAAGAGTTATGTTGATAAGTGACTAGGTTTAATCGTCCATCGAGTTTAGACTCTGATTTTCATTTATCAATAGTTCACTCTATCGAAGATTAAAGGTTCGGTTATACACATCAAGTTATACCACGTACTTGAGTGGATCAGTTTATTGTTCTAAAGAATATGATTCGCGTAGCATATTCTAATCTATACCATCGTTTGGCTACTTATAGATTATCCAACTATTTTGTATGAACTTTCCACAGTAGTACACTTTGTTTTCCGTACATTCTTAAATGAATATTTGTGATAGGTAGAGCTTACTTAAAAGAAAGGATAGTTTTGTGTCTTGTAGCTTTAACCTCTTTTTTAAAAGCCACATGTTAAAACTGCTCCTGTGTGTTCACTGTCGCCACATTTTTTTCAATCTTCGTAGCCAACTAATTACAGTAGACAAGCGGGGCGGTTTAAGCCCATGTTCTGGTTCATTATTTTATACTATACTGTTGAGAGTTTGGAATCTGGTTGCTTCGGACAAATACAGTAAATCTCAGCTTCTTTCTCCCCAGTGAATGTAACATTCCGTAAATGCGAAGATTATAAACCCCGATTCAAGTGTATTTGAATTTTCTTGGCACGCGTCATCAACTCTTGGGGTACATTGACACTCAGGTATCCAACTGTTTGTTATAGGAACAACAGACGATGTTTTATCAAAAAAGTCAAACAATGGCTTCGAGCTGGGTAGCCAGACATTAATGGAAAAGTGAAGGTCATTTTAGTGAACAGGTTGTTAGCTGAATTTTACTCAGCTATTATGAAGGCGTTTCAATGGTGTGCTACCTAACATTTTGAATCCTCGAAGTGTAAGGCCGTAAGCGTCCAGTTTTCCCCAGTTTGCCTGAGATACAAACATGTGGGCTATCATTAAATGTATCTTCCAACGCTTGACCTTTCATACTTGAATCTGACTTTGTATGGAGCCATAGCCTACTGGAATACAAAATTATTAGTCAGCCATTAACTATCTGATGAGTATAGTTACAAATAGGCCTTGAAACTAAGATAACCTACTTTAAAGAAGGCCAGCTGACTTACGGAGGAAACCTAAGAAGAACAGATCCATATGCACTTGGACAGGTCGAAGGTCCTTATTCCCAGAGAAGGCTTACTCAGAAGTTGACAACTTCGCATAGGTTTTCAGGACCTTACAGAACTATCGCTTCCTTAATGTTCTTCAAAGTCTAAAATATCTGTTGTTGAATTCACTACCTGGATAAACAATCCGGTGCGGGTAATATGTTGGACCCAGGGCCATGTTAAATGGTACTTTACAAATATTTTGCTTTAACTGAGGGTTACTTGCCAATAGCTGGTTCTCTACGGGGAAAATTTGATTTGCAATCATATCTTTGATTTCACTTTGAAGTCAAATTCGCATAATGATGAAATACACAGCTGCTTCTCTGTCCACACATTACAGTCGTTTTCGGGGTTTTCGATTATATATATATCACGATATCTGTCTACCTATACACTGTGAACGATATTATTCAAAGGTATATTTTTAAGACATTTTCACACCCACTCACTTTTAAGACGCTTCCGGCCCCCGCGGGTAGATTCAGATTCTGGAGGCCGATAGCGTTAAACTTGGGAAAATCTTGCTTATAATCTGGGAACTTTGAAACTCCTTTCCAAGTGTGATCGTTGGGCGTCCCTTTGAGAATAATCAAAATGTATCTCAAAATTCATACCAAGCATGCGGAAAATCAAGAATAGTTCATCAATCTCAGAATCTCCGGGGAACAAAACCTTACCGGTTATCTGTGACGTCATCAAAGGTGTGTTTACATAAACTTTACCATTTCATAAAGAATACAGCCAAAACTCCAAATATCAATCGACTTAGTATATGTTTCTGCACCTAACATCAACTCGGGCGCTCTGTACCATAATGTGACAACATCGTGACAGTATGTTCGGTTGGGAATCGAGTAAGTTCTGGAGAGGCCAAAATCGGCCAGTTTCAAATATCCTTCTGTTGTCAGCAGTAAATTAGAAGGTTTCAAATCACGATGGAAAACTTTAACTTGGTGACAAAATGTCAGAGCGTTCAACAGTTGTCTTGAAAATGACTACAGAATGGATATTTCTCATGACTACACACTCACCAACACTAAAGAGATCGGCAAAGCAGTGTTTGTCATAGCAAATTTTGATGCTTCTTCAAAGTAATCGGATTCCATGAATTTCTTCAGGTCCCACTCTGCGTACTCATATACAATCGATATTTGCCCATTTCTGTGAATGATCTCTTGAATACTCGAAGCAAAATGATGATCGATTATAGTTAAAAATTAAATGTACATACCTTATCACGTTTGGATGCTTGTAGACGTTCAGCTCCAGTAAAATACCAATTTCCCTCATGGTGGAAGCAGGTATGCCGTCCTCTAAACTGAAGGATTATTGAACTCAAGAAACCACTGGTGTGCATTACTTTTCTAGAGTTATCTTTTTTATGGCGTATATTTTGTTAGTTTCTTTTTCGCGAACTTTGTACACAACTCCATACGTTCCAGAGCCTATTCTGCATTCTTTGACGTACTTTTCTCTGAATACAATAGTGTCTGCAAACTGATGACTTTGTAATGACTGCGCACTAACCCATAATGGTACTTATAAAGTCACAAACATAAGGATTTAAACAAAAAAACAAATTGCGGCCGCAACGATCTCACAAGAATTGTTCCGCTGCGTTGTCACGCCCCACAATAATATCGCCTGAAAGTTCGTCGTTCATTAGTAGACCGACCAAGTCGATTTTCCTCAGGTGCGAAATTATCACACGCGAGAGACAAAAGATAGTTGAGAGTAGAGACCAAATGTTTATTCGAGAAAATGTACAGATGGTCCGCAATAACGCCGTAGCCGGTACCGGCACGCGAATTAGCTGGAGAGGCTAGAGTTCGGCTGTCGACAAGCGAGTGAACCGGAAGCGTGTGCGTTCCGGGTTCGTGCCATAGTCACGACATACAGACAAGCAATCGGATAGCATATATCATGCAACATTTCTTAATGGCTCAAAGAGAATATTGTGGTAGTCCCTGAATAGATGGGATTCAACGCGATACCGATATCCCGTTTGTCCGCATTGAGCAGAAAACAGGGAATGAACGGTAACTACAAGCTTGTATTCGAATTACGCACCTTATCAAAATGCGTACATCCTCAATTCCCACATTTGACATGAACATATATGTTCAAACACATTCATCAACTATGCTACACGTTGAATGGTACTGGGGGTTCTTAAAAGCCTTTCTGGGTTTCATTTTCAGCCTTTGGAATGAAGTGACCTGTATACTCAAAACATCTGATCCACGTGTCAATTATGTACAGATAAATGGTCAGCATCCAGAAACCGGTATGAGAATTTTTCAAGATTTTCCACACATAAATCAGATGACGGTTTCAAGTCATAATCATCATAGAAAGGTGACTCCAGAAGATTGAGTATACATCACGTTTGACATCAATGACATTCTTTTAGAATTTTGACAGGACTTTTCATAAGTAGTTCAATGGCAAGCACTGCGATGTTGTAGCAAGAATTTGTCAACACCTCTTTCAAGATCTTTGAGTGTAATACATCGAAGAGACTACAGTACTTTCGAGTGTTCCAACAAAGTTTCCAGCCTGACCATGTAAGCTATGATGTTGAACATGAGTAAACAGACGTTCGCATCCAACGCCGTTGTGCCAAGTAGTTAGAAGGTTGGCGGCGAAATGGGTACTGTTGTCGGTGGCTAACACAAGGGGTATACCTTCTCTGCATATCCTTCTGAGTGCTTACATGGTGAATTCTGCAGTAAACATTGCTGTAAACGCCACTTCCGGCCACTTCGAATAGAAATCAATTACTACTACCGCGTTATACATGCCAAGAAAAGGACCGCAATAATCCGCATTAACCTTTCGCCAGGCCTTTGATAACATCGGCCAAAGAGTTCATCTGAACGGCGATTTGTGATGGCAAGATAAACAGCTTCCAGCCGGACGACAAATATCAGCGTCAGTCTCCGGCCACCAGCACGTTAATTTGGCCAGAGGCCTTGCCTTCAAAATCTAAAGTGTCCGGGATGCAAATCGTCCAGAAAAGTTGGAGGAATAACAATTCTGTCATTCAAGCACAATAATCTCTCTGGAGTATGTGATAATTCTTCACGTCGCACAAAAATCATTGGGATTTCCGTCTGACTCGTAGGATCTAAACATGCCGTAGCTCACTGAGGAATGTTGAAAATTAACGTTGAGTATCGCAACTCAACTCTGTTCTGATAACCGACAGAGGTTGGATTAAAAGGCGATAATTACTAGAAGTTTTTTCAGACTTATATTAACAGCAATGTTTTCGTCACAAAAACTGTTGAAAAGTTTTGAAAGATGAGAATCATAGGTTAGCCTGTCTGCAGCATGTAAAATGACATCAGTCTGATAAAAAACTTCAACATCACCTATACCCTTCACAAGACTATTCATAACCTGCTGAAAGATAGCAAGAGAGTTATTAAGTCCAAGCGGCGAAAATCGTTACTGAGAAAGTCCATTGGGTGTAGTGGTTGTTGCCATCGGCATTGATACCTTATCCAAAGGAATTTGTAGATATGCATCCTTTAGACCAATCTTGGAGATAACGTTGGACCCCGAAAGTTTGTTCAGAGTGACTTCAGGTTCAGCAGTGATACATGAATATTTCTCAAGATATGGAGTTGCAGTGAGTCGATAATCGCCAGATGTGCGTGGAGTTTGCCAATCAGACTTAAAGGGCGTGACCCAAGAGGGTGAATCAACAGGCTCAACGACGTAATTTTCTACCTGCTCGTTGAGCACCTTGGGTACCAGTTCACGTAGCCCATAAGAAATTATACGAAGTTCTTTGAAAAACCGAACCACTGGTTACTTCTAGTTCAACTGGAGATATCTTATTGCCGCCCGTGACCTTCGAATGCTCAAGAATTTAGTCTTTCGAATTTGTAGAATCACTTGGTGATACGAGCAAGGGAACCTGGACAGTAAACATTTTTAAAACCTTTAACCCCAAAGTGGATGGGCCATAATGAGTAACAAAATGTTGCAATCAAGTGGCTTGGGTCGTTTATCAAAGATCGGAATGGTGACTTTACCCAAAACGGGAGTGAATTGGTCAGCTGTACCTCGTATGGTTACAGAGCAAGGATGTGTTGTGTAATTTGCATAGATCTGTGATAGATGTATTTGTGGTATCATGGATTCTACACTACCGGTGTCAATAATAAAATCATGCCTCCTGCCAAGTGCGAAATAGATGCCCCGAAGTAAGTGAATCAACTGTCAACTTAAAGGACTCCATCTTGACACATTCAGCATCAAATTCATTTTGATCAGTCTCTACAAATTATCAAATTCTGTTCGACTTACAGACATGCTGTGATTGACCTCGTTTCCCGAACTCGTTGCATATAAAGCTGCGGCAAATGCATGTGTATCTGGAATGTTTTTGCCACATGATGCACAATCCCCGAATCTGCCAGTGGCATGTGTCGTATGATGCAAAGAACTTCGAGAACCTGCTCGAGCACCATATTTAGGAGCTAAGGTGAATAGCCCCAGAGTACTGTGTTCTGTGGGTCGCATTTTCTTCGATCCATACAGGACTGGGGCCTCACCAGAACTTCCATTCTGGAACGTGTTAATAACGACTTCGAATCGCTCACAGGTGAGAGTAGCAGGAGGTTTTTTATGTAGATCTGGAATATTAATGCCGGGGATGACTCGGTCACGAACCTCCAACTGATAACTAAAACCACATCGTGCTGCCTGAGATAGGATCTGGAGTATACAGTCACGGAATGACTGGTTTGGTTGGCGCTGCATGATACTGGATTTGACTCGTTCGGAGACACCAAAATTTACAGGGGGTGACCTAGGAGTGTTTCCTTTATACGTTTATATGGGAGATCCATCAGTGAATCTGAATATGATAGACTCTTCAGAAGACAATAAACCACTGTTCCTATTCTTGAGAGAAGGAAGTCGGATTTTGTCTCTTCATTTAGGCCGGATGCAATCCAACACCATATTTCATTTGGTTCAGGACAACCCTCATTATCATGACGGCACATCCAAAGTTTCAAGAGACATAGGATGCATTGTTAATGGAGACCGTCGCGGCACCAGTTTGATGTTCCCCGAAAAGACAGTACCCCATGTATCCTCACTGAGCAGAGCATAGCGAATAAACGACAACCACATACCTGTATTGGAATTACGCGCCGTATCAAAAGGCGTGCACTCTGAACCCCAATAATGGACATAAAATTGTATGTTCAATGATATTCATCACGAATATGCAACTAAGATTTTCGGAACCACTTTACAGGTCATACGGCAGGCAGGCCAGTGAAATCTTCAGATTGCTACAGTCGGCCTTCTTTCGTGCAGAGATTTTCGACAGATCAATGAAGTTGAATTTATACTGAGTGTTTGGTTTACTCTCGAACCCTACGTCCTCTTCAGTTCCCTGCCCCTTGGGACTACGTTCCGATCGTTCTTCAAGAAAGATGTTTCAAATTGTTAATGGACAAGGGTCGGACGCACATCCACTGGTGCACTGCATATGTGGGTATATTTCTATGAATATGAAGTATCTTGTGGTCAGAACATATATGTACATATCCATACGTCCACATATCTAGGTATGCTCATATGGGTATATATATGCGTAGATATAGTTATCGTTATACCAACCCTCTTCTATGTGGATATACACACTATTTAGAAACATTAATAAGTACGTGCTACTGATTCTTACGCTTGCTCCGGTATTAGTTAACGGAGTTATCCATCAACCAATCACAAAATTCGACTGCTGATATTGCCTTTTCCGTAGGCACGAAAACAAATGCAAATCTTCACAAACTCATTCGAGTTTTAAGATTGTGCTCTCTTATGCGAACATAAAGTTTTCCCGGATTAAAGACCGTATTGTGATGTATGTTGTTGGTTCAAGCAAAAATTCGAGTAGGCCCCTCGAAGTATGATATTGTGGGTTTGCACAATATCAGGCTTTCCTGATGTATTTTATGCACACACAAAATGCCAGCGAGGCAAGAGCAAGAGCCGTGGCTGGTAGTTTGTTCAGTAACGTGAAGTCACATCTCAGTGATTGGCTCCTCCACTGCAGAGCGTTACGACGTGATGGCTTGTTTGTTCGAAGTGATTGCTATTGATTTTCGCGCGGACTTGGGTGAATTAAGCTTCTACAATACGTTGTTTACTTTACTGCCGGTTGTGGTCATAAAATGTACCTGAACTGATGGTGAACTAGGGATGACAGTGTGTTTCTTCACAGGTCATGGTTTCGTGCTTATCGAGCGCTCCTGTGCTGGTCGCGGGCTTTAAATACCGCCGAGTTTCGATGTTTTCTTTTGGGACAGTGCAGAAGCGATGTGCAGTGTCTTTAGTAGATGTGCTGCTTCGATCAGATGCGTGCAAGGCTACACTCACTTGTATGCGTGTTAACTTGATAAAGTGAAGGTGTCGAACGTGTTTGTAAATACCAGTGAACTGTTGTGTGTAGGACCCTGCGGCTCACAGATTGTCAGAATAACTTCTGAGAGAAGTAGTTAAAACTGACCAATTTTGATTTAAATATCACACCGTATATACCACACAAACGTGAGTTTTGCGTAGGACTATTTTAAGTGAACCGCGAATGCTTCAATGTGTATGTACATATGACTCCATGTGTCTTCGCCGTTTTTCGTGCATTCTGGTGAACACGCCACCTGGAATGATATGTATTTTGCATACAGCAGCATTATATTTGCAACACAGTGCACAGGAGTCTTGCGCAGTTCTACTTCTAATTTCTGCGAAAGCTCTGGTAACTATTTGTGTTAGGCGTTGCGAATTTGGAGATGACAGTTTCCTGTTAATAGGTTGTGTGAAGAATTCTTCAAGTTTGTTCATTATCATAGTTAGCGCATCTCAAACGTGTAAGAATATTCTTTTACAAATACCCATTGAATCTACAGTGTTCGCGTTGGAGTTCAAATTTTCGCACAAGTTCCGGAGGAAACCTCCGGTTTACTCAACGTGAACTAGGAAGTGATTGTAGCAGTAGTTAAACCCTGTGGTAGTTTCATTTATTATGGGTCCGTTTTACGTCTGTTGACTCTGGAATGTTTGCTCTGAGGCAGGTTTTCAAGCCCAACCATCTGATGACCAACTCAATGTACGTTCCTTACTCTACAAATTGCAGGCTGTGCCCGACAAATTTAGCCACTCGTGAATTGGATTAGGCTGTTTTGCTGAACAATTCGAATGGCGGAATATGTGTGCAGTGAAAAACGGCGTAGTCTTTAAGTTTGGCAGTTGTTCAAGAGTTATTTGAGGGAGATGGCTACTGTGACGGTCTAGGTCACGGATGTAGGTAGTTCTTTTATCAGTCATTATTATTGAGGAGTGTTAAACTGTTTCTTGAAGTTCCTAGAATTGCCCACATAGGATTTAAGTTTCGTTACCCGTAGTTAGATCACCGATATTGTTGTGCGGCCATTGATAGCTTCAGCCCACTCTGCTACTCAAGTAGGCTGATGTTTAGTAATTTTCATTACGTCATCACATGAATATTGAACTACGTGCCCATTGTATTGTTGTTCATGTTTCAGTTCCTGATAGGTTATGCTAGTGAAATGTGAAATAGTTGGGTGTGGAATTTGACGAACAGAGGAGTCGGTGCTATGCTCCCTCATTGGTAATTTACCGCTAACCCCATGTGTTCACGAGTTTATGAGTTGAAGATACGCCAGCGATTTTAGCCGCTGAATTCTTTTATTCATGTCCCTGCTTACCCTTCGGAACAGTAGCGGAGAAAATATTCGATCGTGCGAAAGTTTCGGGTTCTTTTCCAAAATTTTCATTCACCTACAGAATCAGGTCTATGACATAAATACCCAGAAACCCCTGATTAACATGAAGATATAATCGAATAATGTCACTTCGCTTTTGAACATATACGTCTCCGGCACTGAAACAGTACCGTTTGTGTTGACCGCATCTCAAAATTCGGTTCCGTTCAGTTCACTTCTCAGAAAGACGCATCACGAGCCAGGAATGTCCAGTTACTTTCCCCAGAACTGTGGCGATAAGAGGAGAGATATTTTACTTCTATGTGCAATCATGAGTGCTAACAGATGAAAAGCTGAGGAGCACGAGCTCTTAGTGTTATCGTCGAACCATATGAACTTGTCTTTCCGCTGAATATACTTGAATCATGACAAAGGTTCGTAACAAATATGAGTTGGTTCCCGTGAACGTAGACCTCTGGATGTCACAGCTAACTTCTTAAATAAAAAGTAATGAGGCAGAACGGAATAACAACAGCGGTAACTAGAAATGAAAAATTGACCGAACTGATTGTTGTCGAAGGACAGTACCTTGGTAGTTAATTCAAGCGAACCTCTCACAACAGGTGTGAAAATAATAATGGCCGACAACCACCGAGCTTCCTTTTGAACTCCGTCATACCACAACGGTTATTTTCAACTTCTAAAATTTTTGGGAAAAGTGACCCACAGACGTTTTCAATATAACTATACTGCTTAATTTGGTGCTCACTGTTTGTGTTACGACGACCTACGGAAGCAGTCGACCTTTGTGAAACGGCAGGACGTAATGAGTTTTCTTAAACGCAGAAATAAGCAGCAACCATTGAATCAGATTTCTCAGCAATCGTTACTGGATGATTAGCAACGGTATTGTCTCGTAGGACGATTATTAGAGTAATAGTGTCACTCCCGAAGTTCCTGTATCACATCATGGGAATTAGTTTCATACTACTATGCATGCTGTTGAGCGAAGCTTTTTATTCTACATTTTTGGTGTGTCGTATTAGAAACTCGGAAGTTCGGTCGATTAGTATAAGAATGTGCTTCTACGATTTAACATCTTCCTTGAATAGACTTCGAAATTCTAGTTTGTTCTTACCCCAGCCATTGCTATCGTTTTCATCACACCCACTCGGTCTGCAATATGTAAGTTTCTAGACACCAAAGTTAATGAGTCTCCCAAATATTTTCTCACTAACTTATGATTCTTAAATTTCCTGTCATTTCTGGATGCACAAACAGTCACTTTACCAAACCTAACCAGTGATCGTTTCTTTAAGTGGGTTATACTTCACTTTAACTTCACCCATTCCCGAGCGTTGTCTATTTTGTGGCGCGGGCACAATTTTTGTTTAGTTGATGCGGATTTTTTCAGGTTGGAGCTGTGAGACCTTATTCTGTTGCACATCAATTCTATCAATACCGTATATATTGCAGCTCTTACGGGCGCCTTCTCATGGACCATTTTGAAGATGGATCATCTCTGCTTTTTATAATAAGAAAGGTTTATTTTCAAGTTGACCATCACTCACATTTGATCGCAGCGTCCGCATTCAGATAGACTTTGCAGCCAGTCTCTTTCGAAACGGCTGGCTGCAAAGTCTATCTGAATGCGAACGCTGCGATCAAATGTGAGTGATGGTCAACTTGAAAATAAACCAAATCCCCGACTACTCATCAGTAATAAGAAAGGTACTTACTGGACTACTAGATTACGCGTAAATTAGCGAGTCTTGAATTATTAGCGAGCGATGCATCCTTGAGCAAATTCTCCGCTCCAGGGGCAACAATAACACCAAAACTATCAAACGACAGACAGATCAGCAGACCTAGACGCGCCTCTGTGAAGAATAAAAAAGGTTTCAGAACAGACAATCGGCCACAACGAATAAATTAAGGGAGTTAAACTGTGGACATTTGACGGCTTGACACTACTGTCGTCATGTTTATGGGTCACGTGAAAGTAACCGGCCGAAAATTGAAACATTGAGAAGCAGCTTATCTTGCCTAAACAAGCAGGTAGACGATTTCACTTCGGCTGTTCTCGTGAATGTGCCAGGTGTCCATTAAACAGGCAAACATATCAACTTCGCGTTCACCAGTTTTAAATCATTCGGCAATTACAAGGTGTCAGCCGATAATTTTCGTTCAACCGATGGACGACTACAACCGTCCAATATATCAGAAACACCGAACAATGCTAATCTTACACATTTGCCGTCTCGTCAGGCCACGCTGAACCTGCTGGTAACTTCCAATTACACGTCGGGTCCAGAAAAGTGACGTCATCAATCTGGTCAACGTGTAGTAGTTTATCAGTCCACTGAGTAGCCGGTTTCGACCTTGAATTGAAGATTGCACTTGCGGTGATTTGGTTTACTATCACGTCAAAAAAACACTCACGTTTGATTGCAGCCTTCGCATTCAGATAAACTCTCCGGCCAACATCTTTTGAAAAGAAGCGCTAGACTTGAGTTTCCCTCCCATCAGACATAATGAGGTCAGTGATATCGACCTGTCTCGAGGGTCCTAACCGCGGGGATATCTATTAAAGTTGACAGGACGATTACTGCGTCTCTTCTTAGGAAGGTCGGGAAACCTGTTCATGGCTCACGAGCGAAACTCGATAAGCGTTCAGATTTGATAACTCTTCCGTACCTAATGTAAGGTCACTGGCACAGTGATCAACACGGTTGTCTCAGGAAAGCGTGGCCGAAGTTCAACTCCTGAAGGTGGCATGGACATGCAACGCTGATGAGCTCTGATGAGAGAAGAACTTGAGTATAATGACACTTTTCGAAACAGGCTGGCTGGAGAGTCTATCCGAATGCAAAGGCTGCGACCAAATATGAGTGCTGTTCAAATTCAGAGAAATTTCAACTGTCGAAGTGCTAAATCTCGGAAAATATTAGAGATTAACTTGAGGGAAATAATAATAAAGTTGGACGTTGAATCCACCGGATCGCAGATGTCAGGACCCGCTATTCACGCGAGCACGGGCAAGTGCACTGAGTTACTTGAAAGTGCGTCATTGCAGCGTAGATGAAACGCAAATAAACATGGGTTCCACGATACAGTGTAAAAACGGATTACAGACAAAGGGGCAGGTCTACACAGTTCAACGATACTAAGCTCTCGCGGCATATCAGACTTAAGGTACGTTGTAGAAACATCTCGTCGGGCACACATCACACGTGAGAACAAGAATGATCAACTGAAAAAGAATAAATCGAGGCAAGGAGATTGGTGGTTGAATTCATATCATACACACACATCGCCACATAATCAACACAGACAGCTGCCTTAGTATGTGCGAGCTCACTAGTTTTGATGCGCGTTCCTGGGTATTTTTTTGCTTGTACTTCCAACGTGTCATTATATCCACCGAATCTTTATTCGTTTCAGAATATTCAGGCACACGACTAAGCGGTATTGTTTATCACAGGCTGCTTAGGATCCATGGCTAGAAAATTGTTGCAGAAAGAATAAATTATCAAGGGGCAATCTTCTCCAATCCTACTTGACAAGCCTTGTCTTGACATTACCGTTTATCATTTCTGGCCTCCATTATTTTCAGCCGCCGCTGCCTCCTCCTCCTAGAGTTTACACGGTTCACCTAACACAGCGCATAACGACATGATAGACCTTGTTGTTGCACTGCGCTATTTCAGAGCTACGCACACAACACGGGCTAATTATCAGAGATTCCAACAGGAAAAATTCCCCCAGAGCTTCCCTAACACCCCCGGAAGTGGTAGCTGTGTTCTTCTCATGTATCGAAATGAATGGTAGGCATTAGCATATCTAAGTAGCCACTTGGACAAAACGATCGTCGTCCATCCTGTCATCGTGTCTTTCTGGGAAAAATGTCCGAGAAGTGATCGGATTGGTTTCAATCTCATGTTCAGATTCGGTCCGGCCTAGAATCAATCTTATCGTTTCGTCGGTAAATCGAGTTTGACGGCTGGAATACGTTTCCCATTCCTCTTTCATCATCGAAATGTGATACATTTCTGTGATCTATTACCTTTGCGGAGCGACCGAAAAGTTTATTAAGGATTCCACTTTTACGTTAACGGCTTAGCTCCGCAAAAAAGAAAAACATTTCAATGTTTACAAGTGTCGACTGCCCATTGCATTGGAGATGGATAAGCCCGATAGTTTTGAATCGTAGTGCCGAAGGACGAGTTTCTTTCTCACCATGCAAGATACACAGCGTATGTGATGGTATCGAGAAAAATAAAACTAAGGGTGTTCGTGACAACAAACAGGAGAACACTTATTAAATGCGGCCGATTAGGTGCAAGTACGCTAGTGAAGATTCTAATATCTTAGGAGCAACTTTACAGAACAGAGCTGTTGTCAGTGAATCCTTTGCAATCTGCGAGTAATTTTATTCACACTTCTCTACTCCTTCGAACTCACCTATTCATTGCTCTCAAATCCCTTTGAAAAAGGATAGAATTTTAGGCTAAGTTCCCAGCGGTTCTGTGTACATTCGCTTGCAATTAGCCATTATCAATCCTTTCTATCATTCTGGTCCTGGTTAAATCCACCACGTCATCCTCATACTCAAGAGGGGCGATCTCTATTTTTCTCTTGCGCAAACTTTATGTGCTGACAGGAGAAGTTCTCTGACGTCCTCAAAGTCCTGAAGTTCCTGCTGTGTTAGGGTTGCCCTACTAGTTCCACCATATCCATGAATCTTATCGTGTTAGTGTGAGCTTGCTACAAACCACTAGCATCAAAGTAATTTTGTTGGTTTGGGTGCCTACCTTTACTTGTGGCCGTATATCGAGTATGCGCCATCTCTCCTACCGTAGGCTACATTCTTTATAAGGAGAATTTTCTGGATATTGCCGATGGGAACGTCTATAAACCGGTCTGATGTTTGGTTGAGTTATGAAGGTTCACCGAAGCTTATGTCGCCACTTGTCCTCTGTGGTAGCCATTTTGCGATTGTGGTGGTTGGCAGCATCCGATTCATATCAACCTGTCACAGTGATCGAGGCCGACGAACGCCTGCACTCAACCATCATTGCAATTGGCTTGAGTCGAACCACTTGTGGTTCTATCCGCACACAACATATCCAGTGTTACCTCCGAAGTGATAAGACCAGATGTGTGACTGGGGCTTTGTTTGCAGCCGACCGATCCTGGTTAGCCAGTTAACTGGCTAGCAAGAAAAGAATACCTTCATATCCCGAAAAGTAACAGAAAGAGATTGGAATGCTGGATCTAATCTGAGAAGATTTGTGAAGCATAATACAAGGAGCATTACCATATAGGAGTGCGTGTTAGTGCATCCCGGAAAAGATAAGAATGAAAGGCGAAATTCACATAGGCCTACAAAAACATCAGACGGACCATCTTTCAAAGAGCACGCCAAAAATCTGGGAAATCAGTTGGTAGAAGATTGCAGAACC
This sequence comes from Paragonimus westermani, assembly GCA_008508345.1. Lineage (NCBI taxonomy): Eukaryota > Metazoa > Platyhelminthes > Trematoda > Plagiorchiida > Troglotrematidae > Paragonimus > Paragonimus westermani. Next base: position 44,706 of record QNGE01003993.1, read on the forward strand.
CAAGTTTTGAAGGAGGTGAAATTAAGTGCCACAGACCAGGGTCTTGGCTGATGCAGTCATCACCAGAAGAATAATGGATATACTCACATGACCTACCTGATCTGAGCCTAAGCCCAGCGCACTCGTCACATATTCGCGGACGGGGCAATCTGATTACGTTGGTGACTTACGAACTCCGAGCGGCCAGCGCATTGGCGGCCGCACACATTGCGACGCCATATGGTCACGTCACCACGAACGATGGTACCGCTGATTACCTTGCGTACAGTGTGTTTCAGTTCTCGATTGAACTTGCTGAACTTCAAAACGCCCACACATATCAAACTTCCCCAAACCGTCCACTCCAAATCTGAATTTTCCCACAACCAAAATTACCGTTACAGCGTGAAAAACCCACCTGCACATCATCCTGATATATCCGCTTATAACCACCGGGATTTTACTTTCCCAACATCAACTGTCCGTACAATAACTGCTTCGGGATACGGTAATCGCGCATCCGACGGGCTTGGCTGAGCCAACGGAGCTGATTCAGCATGACTTCCATCCCGTCTATATCCGCTCGCCGCAGTACCTCAGTGTTCGGATTCATGACTGACCAAAGGTTCGTCTCAGACACTGCACAGGGAAGCGGCTCAAAGAGCTCATATTCAACTGACACAATGTCAACATCTCACGGACAGCACTGTTTAGCGGTAGACACACAACTTCGTGGCCATCTTCAGGCTGTGATTCTTCCANTAGACACACAGCTTCGTGGCCATCTTCAGGCTATGATTCTTCAAGACACACCTTTCAAGACGTCCGAAAGCAGCACTAGACTTCGCCACACGCGCTCACAACCAGCGATCACGAACAACCCTGTCGACAAGTCGCTAACCAGGTAGCAAAGTTCCCCGCACCTGTCGCTAGCGTCCCCATTGATGCGCATCGGATGTGTACGAGCGGCTCCTCCACCAGGAAAAGGCTGAAAGGAAGAAAATATCTTACCTTTGTTGATGTTCAATCCTAACTTCGATGCAAACGAAGCGAAGGCTGTAGCCAGACGTTGCGGTTCTTCTTCACTGTGTGCTAACTATGCGCTGTCATCTGCGAACAGGAACATGCGGATCGTTAAGATATGTAACCGGATTGGGGCACCGAAGCGTCGAATATTCAACAGACGCCCGTCCGTCCGGTAGTCAGCCTCAACACCATACTCTTCAGAATTCTAAAAAGCAACTGGTACCATGGCAGTCAAATACAAACTCAACATAGCTGAGGTAAGAACACAGCTCTGCTTCACACCAGAGATGATGTCAAAATCATTAGAGGTCGATCCACACGATTGCAACTTTGCCTGCATGTCCACACGCAACAATCTAATCATAATGAAGAACTAACCTAGACATCCAAACTTTCGAAGCACAGTCCACAGCGCATCGCGGATCACGCAATCGAAGGCCTTGGTGAAGTCCACGAACGGGACATACAGAGGTTGATTCCGTTATTGGTACTTCTCCTGAAGCTGTCAAGCAGCAAACACCGGGTCGATAGTACTTCGACTTACCCGGAATCCACACTGCTCCTCAGACATATTGACACTCGAAACGTTCTCATTCAGTCGGTTCAAGAGGATTCTGGCAAGCACCTTGCCTCCACAGCTCGGGAGGATGACGCCTCGATAACTCTTGCAGCAGTCGTTGCTACCATTGCCTTCAATACACGCATTCTCGAAGACTTGCTGCATCCCCTCGCGCCCTCAGATGAAGCAAACCAGCTGGAGCAAAGCGCATTTTAACGCCAGCACGCCATCCTCCGGGATCTCACCTGACAGCCCATCCTCATCAGCAGCCTTACTGTTTCACAGTTGACCAATCGCCCTCTGCAACTCCAGCAAATGTGGGACGATAGCGAGTGAACATTCGATGCCCTGTTGCGACAGGCTGTCCACAGCCAAATAATCAATTGTAGCAGGGTGGTTGAGCAAGCTGCCGAAGTGTTTAATAATAATAATAATAACAATAATAATAAATTTCCCAAAGCATGAGTGAGAACCACGCTTGGTTATACGCGATCACTGTGGATATTCACAAAACATACAAAAACGAATAATAAAACATTAGCACAAACGTGAAGTTTGTTGCCAGAATATGGTGGTCAAAGAGACAACGACTGTAGTTTATGGAACTTTCACGCCCACAACAGAGAAATAGAAAGTTCTCTCATTTCACCGATTCAGTCTCAAAAAATGTGATAATACATTAATTCACTGTTTACATGGTTGTGGGATGGGCGATTTTTCAATTATTACAAGGTCACTCCAGGAGGATACCCAAACGCACCTTCGGAATTTTTTGCTGTCAGGGAATAAAATTGGCGTCCGGAAATTGTCAGGAGACATCGGCTTTGGCGAGGCATGGCGGAAAATCCCAAAATCAAGCGAACGAATGGGCGAATTCCGACGCAGCATTTCGTCGATTGCTCGTAAACGTCACAAAGTTGAACATCTCGTGAAACGTTCAGCTTAGACGAAGTTCCGTGCGTCCATATGTCGTAGAAAAATTTCCTCGCTCAATGGATAATATGGGATTCGGGAGGGAGAATGTAATTCCACACGTTAGATGAGAAGATGTAGGGTTGTAACATTTATTATGACAGAAAATATGTATGGGGAATTTTTAACGAAGAACTCGTTCGATATTATTACTTTTGCTATGATTATTGGAATATATAACCCTATCTACTGTTTGTTGTGGTATTTTACCATGCACTCGAGATTTATTCGGGTAAACGGAGAATTGGGTCGACGGTTTGGAGGGCCGCATGAAATGTGCGTGACAACTAAAGCTCACGACATCGTTCTGTTGGACGTATTATTAAGCGCCGAGTGCACATTTCATAGCAATTTGGGCATTGCATATACATGAGTAAACATGTCA
>QNGE01003993.1:50140-70797 GCA_008508345.1 Paragonimus westermani
TCAGGACATACATACATACATACATACATACATACATACATATACCTACAAAAGAAATATGTACACAAGTACAAACACATTCATATCTACATATCCAAGCATAGATACGAATAGATAAACACGCAACCAGACTCATTCACGCACATACATGGCAAAAAAACAGCCACCAATCCCACGGACTTCCAATTTACGACTCAACCAACACAAAAACAATCCCCGCTTGTTGACCAACCGCAGCCAGCATGCTTGACAAGCAACAGGCACTGACGACTAGTAACAGTCACAGCTATCCGGCGCGTTAAATGCAAGACAACGATAAGAAAATCACACACACTCAGTGGCACCTGAACAAAAACATGAACAGTAAAAAAACAGTCAATTGCGCCACAGTCAACAACACAGTCCCAGACGACTGACAAGTTGACCATGCAGTCACAAGAACCACACGCGTTCAACGCAAGAAAAACTAAGCACGCAAACATACAAGCTTCTTCAACGATAACATCCTTCCAAGATAAGCAAAATTCTATCACATGAACTACCAAGTTGGTCGTGGACAGGAGCACTCAATGGGGCATACGTAAGTGTGCCGTGCGCTCAATCTCGGATTGATGGCAGCCAGAGAAGACGTCACATGCAAAAAACAAGGCAAAAACAAATAACATCAGCGCCAGAAAAAGACACGACTCATCACCGGTGGGGTTTGTGGTGAAATGTATCTACACTATTTGATAACGGATGCAATCGCTGGAACAGAATGACACGCCGATATGTGGGGGCGTCAGAAACTCCATTACAGAATCAACATAGTCGAAACAACAAGTCCAGAAGCCTTAAAACATTATAAACATCAGTTATTGTGTTGGTACGGGTGTCTAGCTTTACTTGTGGCTGTATGGTGAATAAGTGCTAACTTCTTTACTATAGGCTACATTCTTCGAGATAAAAATGTTCTGGCCATTGTCGCTGAGGACGATTCTAAGCCGATCTGGCGCATGTTTAAGTCATGCAGGTTCACCGAAGCTTCCATCGCCACTCGTCCTCTGTGGTGGCCATTTTACGACAGTGATACAGGATCCTCCAAGTACATCTCCTGAGCACCTCTAAATGTTGTTCTGAATTCTGCAACTGAATGACGAGTATTGCAGTAAATAGAATTTCCCTGAATGGTCACCGCTGTCTCATTTGGACTGCCGATTTGCGTTAGCGAAAGGCTGGGGAAACTTTAGACAGATGAACCAAACAGCAAGAAGCTGGCAGCACGATACCGATGAGCCTGTTCCATAAATTATTTTCGCTGCTTTTCACGTCAGATTTCATCTCTTACTTCTTAATGAGATATTCGTATACATTCACACAGCAGTAAATTTCGTGCCCTAGTTCCAGTAGTTCCTAATTATTCGCATTTGTTGAAAATCCTGTGTGCACAGAATGAAAATAAAAATAATATTAATCGTGTTTGTCTTGACGCTTTCGTGAGAAACACATTCAGGAAAGCGTGATCAGTATACACAATGGGAATCCACACATATTTGAACACCACAATTACAAATCGTATAGTTAATCAGTTATGTGGATAAAACAACAAAACCGACATCATATGGACAGCAATTCCACTCTACGGGGCGCAAGTAGAGGTACATGCTTCTGAGGTGATAGTGCTCAGAATCTTCCGAATTTGATAAAATAGTTCAGTAGTTGTATCAGCTGGAACTCCACGAGGTAATCACTGGCCCAATGCTTAAGTTCGTGCCAAAAATGCTGTTCGGAGAATGGAGGGGAGGTACTGTCAAAGAATTTCACCATTATTCCGTATAGATAGTCCCGGAAGAGGATGTAGAAATTTTTTTCAGGATGGGAGGAGGTGCGGAGGAACGGATGGACCTTTCTGAAGAACCTCATTCTTTGCCTAAATTACAAAGAATTTTGCAGGTCTCACCAACTGCTCAACTATTACAGGATTTTGAGTGTGTAGGTGGGGTGGAATGTTTTCTCGCGTGGCATATATTTGTGAAACCAAGAATGGAATTCGAAATCACGCGACAAACGGGAGAACGTAAATTGCCTAGGTAGGTTATGAAGAACAATGGGACGTGAATTTCTGGTATAACTTTTTATATAACGTTAGTAGCCTTGTGTGGATTGATGGAATATATAACACACATGAACAGTTGTTATCAAATAACGCTGAAGGGGATCGGTCGTGAGCTTATTCTAGCGTAGGATTACCGTCGAATTTGGATTTCGATTTTCTCTGTACGGCCGGTATATAGAATGAAAAGAATGGTCAACACCACCGAGAGGTTGCCGGGTGGTCTCTAAGAAATAGAAGAGGAAAGAGTTGCAACGCGAGGTTTTCGTGTGGTCACGAGAGAAACAGGTTGGTTTTTTCTTCCAAACAGTTCTAGAATGCTCAGCCCTCGCACAATGACTTACTACACACAAGCTGTCCGTAAATATGGAGTAATAGCGTACCATGGTGGTTGGGTTGTTACTAACGGATATGTATATACTGACTCCTGTACGTGTTGACTACGGACATGTTCTCTTGTTCACGGGCAAGTCAGTTGGCAACAGTATGCAAGACCTATCCTGAGAATGATAGCGTGGCGTAACACCACGCAACACGGACGGGTTATTCTCCGATGTTATTAGGTCCGTTTTCAAATATATCGTCCTCAGACAGACAGAGCTTGAAAATGAACATGACGTTCGTTATTGTTGAGAGTTTCCAAGCTTCGTTTGAATTGATGTATATTCTTGCAGAACCTAATTGCATACGGAATTTTGTTCCAAATGTAGGAATAGTTTACTAGGAAAACAATTGAACGCAGTTTTTTCCGGGATTTAAGAGCCATCAAGTTGAATCCCTTGTTTCTGAGGTTTTATTCAGATGTGTGCTCTGAACGAATCGCGAAGCTGACGGTAAACTCATTGCCATAGACTAGATTATACATGAGTGCAATATTAATTTTGAGTCGCCGCAACCAAATAGGATCGAGTGCAGGCGTCTGGCAGCGTCCTGTGTAGCTCAGAAAAGATTAGTAGCCCACTAAAGGTTTCATGAATACACGTTGAATACTTTTCAGAGTTAGCCTATGAAACTTGCTCAGGTGGCTTCATATGGTCGTGCAGTCTTTAAATTGGGGTCGTATGCATGGTTTATAAGGGTGTAATCGTGCAGCTGGTAGGAAGAACGAATGCCTAGTGTAACCTTTCGTCCGTTTAGTTTTAGCAACCATGGAGGACACACGTTCTGTAAAAGAGAATGAGTTTGAGTAGCGTATACTTAGGTCACGCAGTGAGTTGGCGGTTGATATTCTGTGGCCTTCCAGCTATCTAGAACCGTCTGGTACATAACAACTATGCGTAACGTTATTAGATTCATTGGTCAAAATTTTCATCAGCCAAGCTTGACATCAATTCCCTAATGCCAGGAGGTCCTTTCGTGCATTGCCCAAACATGGACTGAGGTTACCGGGAAGAAAGTTGTAAACAAGTATGATATCACCAGCGAATGGAAATACTTTACCGTGTTCGGCAACTTCACATATATCGTTTATGCATATGAGAAGCAGTAACGGTCCCAAAACACTTTCTTTTACCAACCCACTGGTGACTGGTCTGAAGGTTGAGCTGTCGTCTCTAACTTTCATTGCTTGCGTGCGGCCTGTGAGGTATGAATAGAACCAGCTAAGCAATGGGTCACGTATAGCGAAGGATGCAACTTTGATCAGAAGAAGCTGTTAAGGCACTCGATCAAAAGCCTTTTCCATGTCCAACAGTATAATGATAATCGCTTCTCCGGCGTCGGCAGATTTTGTCAAATGGTTGAGAAACTCTAGCTGGCACGTCAGGCAAGAAAGCTTTCTGAGAAACCCATGCTGAGAGTGGTTTATGAGGGTCCGTGATAATACTAATTCTATCGTGCGGCATTCCGTTATCTTTTATAGCACCCTGGAGCAAATCGAAGTATGGTTAATGAGGCAATAATTGCTGACGTCATGTCGCGAGCCGCTTCTGTAGTGAGACTCAATTGTAGAATTTTTCCACTGAAAAGAGAGAGAACCTGTTGTTAGAGGAAGTGTTTACATAATAAGCAGAAGTGGGGGATGTCGTTCCCTCCGTGTTTTCGAGCAATGGAGTGATGGCCATCAGGACCAGGTAGATCAGAAGGTTTGACAATGGCTAGCTGAGAGCATATGAGCCCTGCATACACAGGGGTATGATTTGGAGCGTATTTTACTTGCGGGAAGATGTAGAGGCATCAGGTGTCCTTCAATATTGAAGGAGGCAGTAAAATATAAATTGAAGCTCTCACAGATTGTAACAGGATAATCTACGGTAGTTTTGTTCTTCGTGCCACTACTGTCATGGCAGGGTCCCTCCATAGTTCCTGCGTCTCGTCAACTGCATTAACTCCAAGGTCTCAACTTTGCTGTCAAACCCACGTTTTTCTTCCCTTATTTAGCGCATTTTGGTGCATATATTCAATAGCATTGAACATTTTATGTATTTGCATGATAAGAGGGAAGTCGCGTATTTTCCGTGAAGGTGATTTAAAATAATACTGGTATATTTCTCGACGCATTTGTGAGAACCACGTTCAGGAGAGCGTGATCAGCGTACGGATTTTTAAATGTATACATATTTGGACAGCAAATCTGTAAAATGTCCAGTGAGTCAGCTATGTGAATAGAGCAACAAAACAGATATTATATGAAGAAACAACTCAGTTTTGGGCGGAAAGCGTTGGGCTACATACTTCTGAGACGATAGTACTTGAGCTCTGCACAATTCCATAATATAGTTGAGTTGTTACATCAACTGGACTCCACAAGATGATCACTAGCCTTATGCTCAGAGTCGTGCCATGAAAGGGTGCTTGGAGGATAGAGTGGATGTATTGGCGACGAGTTTGATCACTTTCCCATGCAGATAGTCCCGGGCAAAAGCGCAGACGATATTTTGTGATAAGGGCGAGGTGGAAGCGCGTATACTTTCGCGAAAAACGCATAGACCTCTCGGCCGGACGTCATTCTTCGCTGAAATTCCAAAGAATTTTGAGGAGCTCGCGACATGCCCAACCGTTGCGGAAGTCTGAGTGTCAGGGCGAAGTGGAATGTTCTCTCGCGCGTGATATATCAGTGAAATCAAGAGGGTAAGGCGAAATCATGCGATGAACAGAAGAACGTAAAACTGACTATGTGAGCTTTGACGAACAATGGAACATACGATATTTTGACATAACGTTCTATGTGACGTTAATTGTGTTCCTGGCTGCCTAAAATACCTCACTCGGTAAAGTGTGCTCAACAAGTCAGCTGGCGTGGAGTTGGTCAGTCAATTGAGTACAACCATATATCGGGCTCATGAATACGTTCAAAAAGGATCGAAATGGATCGGAAATAGCACTGAACATTTAGGTAAAGGTGCAGTAGAAAGTCCCTTTTACTTCAGTGTGATTGAAGCAAATGTTTAAATCACCTAGCGCATGAAGCGTCCTGAATAGAGACACCAAATAACCCCCGCAGAAGTGCCACCAGTTCAATGTAAAATGGAAACCGTAGAAACTATCAGGTATAGATAGAGATGAGAACGCCTCAACCAATACCAAGCAAGAAAGGTTGCACGAGGGTATAAGTAGCTGCAATCCGATGGATAGCAGGCCGTACTAGACGAAATCATCTTCCGTCTGCTCACGCCGATCTTCGTAGACTAGAAGTATGACTTCGATTCACTCACTGATATTTTATGTACCACCCTCTGAGCAAGGTTGAAAGGCTAGCCTTAATAAAGATGAAGAAACATTTGACTGTACAGGCACCTTCTCCGAATTATGTGAAACGCAATAAAAGTTTTGGATTGACTCACTCTGGCAAAAACGACGGAAGTCGAATCTTAGATTCGTGAATTATTTAATTCACGTCAACAAGCTCACGGTTAGTTTTGCTGTACACTTGTGGAACAACTCTACGCACAGCCTGAAAACTAAAATAATTCAGCAATTTGTTACTGAAGCTTGAAAAACGCTAGAATCCGGCTATTTCATGAGTAATTGTTTTCCGAATTCGAAAAGCTTTCGTGTGGACTTGGATACATTATTATTTTGTAACAATTTAAAAAGCGTGCGGAGAACTCCTGGAATTTATCAGGCATCATTTTCACACCTTCTTCGCAGGGGTTCCTCTTTGGAAACGGATCTGTTATCACTTGCTTGATAGCGTTAAATGTTGCGTGTTATTTTGCCACATGCCCACCAAACTGATGAAGGTTATCGGTTGCGAGATTAATAGGTTAGAAGCATTGGTCAGTGTTTTTAAGTGTAGTGGCATTTCCTGGAGATTGTTTCTGCTCTGAAACATATTTGGAAGGTATGCACACATGGAAAAACAAAGTTTTTATTTTATATCCGCATTTACATATCATAAATCTCTACAGTGAACCACTCGACAGAACAGAGAAGTCGATCAGAACACTCGTTTCGGCCGCCCTCCTACACTCTTACGCTGCAACCAGCGGTGGTCAGACATATATCGTCAACAGTTATCGTAAAACGTTGTCCACAATTAAATGTTGGGATGGGCGACGGACGAAAACCCTCACATTTGTGCCCCGCACGACCACATTACTAACTCGCATTGATCTTTCTATCTTCTTTCTCCAACTAGAAACCCGGTAGCTTATCTGTTATGAAGAAGGGTGAACCTACATAAAGTTTAATGGTAAGTCCGATGTGAAAAAGGCTGTCAGTCCTTCACACTATGGAGGCGAAGGAGATGGGGACAAGTCAGTCAAGGGTAGACGAGGTATCGACAGGTCTCTTCCATTTCGCGGACTAACCAAATTTTAGAAAGTTGAGTAGATGGGACGTTTCTGTTGGATTCATTTTATTTCTAGGTAATGAGTATGAATTACCTAGGAGTGATGCATTTTATTGCAACAGATATGCCAGACCTAGAAAAACTTGGGTGTGATATAAGTGTGAAGGGCATGAAGGGCACGCATGTACACACACGGACTCCACGATTTTCAAAACATTGTGTGTGAAAAGTACGAGTTCAGAGACAGCCTGAATTTGAAAGTCTTCATCCGTCATCTGCCACTTCTTGGCTGTCCAAGCACTGAAAAGTGACATCTTCATCGCATTATTAGGCCGTTAGTTAGTTTTCCGTTTGTGGTTGGCTGTCGACTGAAGTCTTTAGACACGCGTGTTACTGGTCTTGACACAGAGACCAGAGATATTTTTAATCAGTGGAACCCACTTTGAATCCCTCAGGAATAGTTTGTGTAACCTCTCGTCCAATTTTCTGTTATAAATAGACCCGTTTCATACGGAATGCGAAAGACCACATCGGCTAATATGAGAATCGCATGCAGAAAGATGTTCACCGGGCAGATGGATAAATGTATTTTTGTGTTTAGAGAAAATAAAGATGACTTCTGCTTTTCAAGGAAGGCTCTAGGATGAAGATCACACCGGTTCACCTCCTTCAACTGAACTGCCCATCGGTATGGTCCCACAGTTTCCCCTAATCCCATGAACTCATTAATCCTCGGTGCCGTTGGCCTGTTGACCGGGGTTCGGCTTTCGCCTGGTATCGTTCGTGGTGTTTGCCTCCCAACAGTTGTCCAGGAGGCCCTCAGTTTCATCTGGTCCGTGGTTCTCTGACATCTCATAGTAGACTTGCTTCGAAACTGTTAATATTTTGCCTTGTCCAGAAGTGAAAATTCACCAAATGCAGGCGTTCCCGCTAGTACTTGAGACCGGTCGCTTTGCAAAGGCGTTTGAGAAGAAACAGTCAATAACGCTCCCCTAACACTTTTATTCGTGTACACTCTTTCCCGCCCCTCATATCTATCGTTTACTCACATTGCTCGTTGAATAACATTGAAATTCATCAGCCACTTTGCTTTTTATATGACAGTAATGAGGTTGTGTAGAGCGTGCGTTTTTTATACAAGTTGTTCGGCAATGTTGACAAACTCGATCCACTGCACATATTCTGATCCTTTTCGTTCGAAAGCTCTTCCTCAACTGGAGCTGCTTGTGAACAGAAGGAGTTTGGCAGAAGTACTATCGAGCAACCCTACATGCAACTGTTTGACTTTTGTGTCGAATGTGCTAAAAGATGACACCTTCCCATGGGTTATTTGCACCAACCATGAACAAACTTTCCGGCCCAGAGAAAACTTATTGTTGTCACGCTCCCGGACGGATGACACTATTAATATTGTTTGTGACCGGCCCTAATGAAACGATAGACGCCATTCAACCAACATACATTGCTAGTCTTTTCTATCTATCCGCTGAATTTCTAGACGTCAGTTCTCTCCCCCCGTTCTGCTATCAATTTTTAATTACGCCCACACCGCTTTCAATAAGGTATCATTCATTGTGTTTCATCGTGTTTTTACAGTACCTCGAGTGTGCATGGCTTGTAACAGTGTGAGAACTCATCGCTAGCACTATATGTATTGTCTACTTACACACACAAAATGATGCCACGTAACCTTCCGCACAAGTTTCCTACTGTGTTATTAGTTATTGTCGCTTTGATGTGACGTTGGAGTCGATCGGAAAATTGGACTCTCCTCCTAACTGGCCATCAGTGTGCACATATGACAGAGCCTTCGTGACCCACATTAAACAACTAAGACCAACCCTATGATAGATCCAGGTTTCTGAATTTCGTCTAGCCTAGCTTACATCCATCACAACAAAACAGCCGGAAAATGAAGGAGATCGTTATTCTTAAGGCAACAAAGCGAACCTTTTCATCTGTAGGCATGAAAGCGGTTCAGACAATCTACGTGAGTAACGCAGAACCACTGCTTCAGCCTGTCGACCATGTCGTTCATACAGTCTGGGAAGAAAGTATGCCTGCTAATAAGCAGTTTTAGCGAGCAGCTACCAAGCTGGCAACTGATTAGCAGATATGGCTTATGAGTTGGGACCTGAGAGCTCTGGCGTGTTTTACTTGAAGTTCGGCGGCTCATTGTGATTGTCATTCATACGCTTTTTTATCAGTACATGATTTACCGAACGGTTTCCTCAGTTGCTAGTAACGGCCAACCGGGTCACGACAAGAACAGTCAGGAGTTTGTTCTAGTATCTCCGCACACCTTTAACTTGAGGTTGCTATTCGCTACCCGGTGGATCGTCTTAGACCCACATGAGTGTTCGCTTAATTGGAACTTTGCCAATTCTGTAGTTTTATTCTGTTCCCGGAAAGCGTTGACATTTCCGAAAACAATACTGCAATCTTTTTCCACTGAATTACTTTCAGATGGAAGAATACCCGCCGGTCATTATAGCACACAAACGTTAGAACTCCGTTAATTTAAACTCCAGCCATGAACCTGTAGTATATTTCGGTGTAATACTTCCGCAAAGGCCGACCGCATGAAGCTGTATTTCTCAGCAAGCATATGACGATATTTTAATGTGGTGCTAACGAAGAGTCTCACCGAGACGTTCTTCAACAAAACTGATGATAATTGTTACCTGTTGCGTTGTCCAAACACGACCTTGTCATGGATTCCATTCCTCTTATCAGTCTCCTTCATAGAGCAACTAAACTCAACGGAACACCTACTAATGTGAAGGCAACTGCTTGTACGTTTTCCACAGCTTGCCACAAACAAACGGAGCACAAATACACTAGTAACTGCTCTGCCCGGTTTACTTGCCCCATGATCAGCAATGATGGAAAGCCCTAGGAGGAATTCAGGAGGGTGTATTTGAACCGTTTAAAATATATTACAATCACCTTCTTGAATTCTGCTGTAAGATGCCTCGATGGGACCGGGGTAGAAAATCAGCATTCGTACCAATAATTAACGATACTAGTGTCTGCTTTGTCCGGTTGACCTGTGTTATGAAAAATGTCTAGGCATGCAGTATATGTTCGGGATGTCAAGTGATCCAAACGCATTCCAATTGACCTGCAATGGACACTTATTACTTTGGTAAGGTTGAATTTCTCTTTGTCGCGACATTATTGCACAATCTTTTCCATTTCTCACACATATTAACCTACTGGACGCAGATTTGCCGGTTTATGACTTAGAAATCTTTCTATGCACTTTAGTGGACATTACTCATAAGGTCACTTGATGAACCATAAATGCGCAAGAGCTCCACTTGTAATTCGTCTTCGGACTGAGATGATGAAAGCTCTCTTCCTCAAGACCAGTGGTCTTCCTCCATAGCCGGCTTGGCTATCAGCTCTTCAGGGTTACTTTAGCGCGCAAAGTATACTGCATCGTAATGATAGTTACAGCCCAACTGTGCTCGCCCGGTCTATCCCCAATATTACGAAACTTTTGTGGGCATTGTGTCTCACACCCTGCATCAAGACGATTTGTATAAATTTCAAACACAAAATCAGGCGGGAAATCCTTTCATATTTTATTTGATTGCTAACCATGAACGATGTGCTGCGAAGGCGCCGATCAACACGTAGCGATAAATCAGTGATCCAATTATCCACAAAAAGATCGGATCACAATGTCCTGGTACTTCTGGACTTATTAGTAAAGTGAACAGTTGGACAACCGCAACAGTTTCGATCGGTAGAGCAGTTCCGGGAAATTAATCACAATTTGGTGCCCAGCAGGCTAAAACCCAACTAACAAAGAAATAATAAGGCATTCCTACCCGAAAGAGCTTTTTCAAGCAGTCGTGGGGTTAAAAAATTGCGGACGAGGCCAGTCCTAAAAATCGGTGACGCGCGCAACGCTCATACAAATTACAATGACTGACAACCGGCTATTCGTGCAAATGTCAAGTTGACGCAGTGAAACATAAACGTCCAGGTCTAGTTCCAACTGACCTTCAGAAAAAGGGAGACTGAATGTCGGGTTTCCATCAATGTATTTCAGAAGTCCGCACAAACCCTACTGCGTCCTTTTAGTTCGATATCTCTCAAAGACATCCTGACTGTTCATCAGGGAAGTCTTTAAAATTGCTGATGGGCGAAGACTGCGCGCGCACCCACATGATGTTCTTACTAGCAATAAAACATTTTTCTGAAGAGAAACGGTAACTTCAGCTATTCTAAGGTATGGCACATTATTCTTATTGCAACGCAGCTGTCACACCCAATGACTCTCATATTTGTCCCGGAATATGCAACTTAATATTTTGATGAAATTCAAAAAATATCTGTTCACTCCTAGTTGACCGCTTTCAATTTGTTTCCACGTTGAAAAATCATGCCAGAAAACTTCACAAACTCCGGAACAACTTCAGCCTTGGCAGCCTTCTAGCTGAACCTGGAATGTTAGTGTGCACATAGACCCAGTCTTTTTGATTACAAATTTTCCAGGTGTCGCCACCGCACTGGTATCTTGAGTTCTGGACGATGATTACTTTTAGTGCATATGAGGGTTGAGTTAAAACTGAGTGGATGCCAACTCCTGAAGGGTGGACTGGAGCCCAATGAGATCAAGGCCCGCCCAGAAGTTATCCATTGGTTTGAGGGGTGGAGTTGGAACGGCCAACCTTCCAGGTTGCGTCTGGTTTTCTACGAAGCGTTCTGTAGGCATTCTGTGAACAAATGAAGAACACGTAATGACCATGCACATTGCGAACCGACTGCTCTTCTGTTTCGAAAGTTTCGGAGTAATCAGCATGTGGTGCTCTTGGAGATCACTTGAATCTGCACAGTTAATCCTGTGTTCCTCAGCATGGCTTTCGACGAGAGAGCTTCTGTGCAACCAACCTCATTTCAGAGGTGGATATATGAATAATCTCATTTGGCCAGGGTCTCCAATTTGATCTCACGTACTTTGATTTCTTCGAGGCATTTTGACAGCTCTTTATTCTATCTTTATTTCTAAAACTTTTTCCTTGACCATTCCTGTGTCAAAATGTATTGGATAAACCGTTACTAGTCAGCACGTGTCCGTGTATACGGCACACGTTCTGGTACCGGTATAGTAACTTCACGAGCTTAACAGGACTGTAACATCGAACCACTGATATTTATGTTGTCCAAAGAAGGTCCTCATGAATCTTCGCCTTCTAGTTACCTTCTCTATATGGATGACATTCATCTGTGGTACACAACATCCGTAGGACGAGGATAGCGCCACTCCACAGTAGGCTACTGGTCCATTATATGTAAGATCACTGGCGAACAGCCTGTTACTTGATCCTGCAAAATGAAATGTTCGGCAACTACCTCCCCGGAAACCTCTCCTCTACTTGAGCATTCGTCAGAGAGGGTTCCGGTGCCGGAAGTCTCATCGGGCTTTTTGCAGTGTGCTGGTTGTGCACGCCAGGCCTCACAGATAATGTCTGGTTTGTGCGTGCTGTTTTAGTCCTGGGGTGTCTCAACAAATCCCACTTCTCGGAACCACTTCCCCTACTATTTCATACATTTCGTCAGGTTAACATCCAGAAGTCTTTATTTTATCTTCAGCCCGATGCTTTCTGTCTCAAAGCTTGAAAGATTTCAGCCACAAGGCATGTAAGAAGTATGTTCGCTCACACTGGTCCACGAAGCCTACACTATTCAGATATCTTCCCTATCGCGTATAGATGTCCCAGCGGTGCCTTGTTGTTCCACATAAAATTTATAATTCACTCACACACTCATTGCAACACCCTCTTACCTGAGCCTCCACTGACCCCTCGAAGATGAGACAGAGCTTGCTTGTCAGGAAAAATGTGTCAACATCCATAGCTCTTTATTTCCCATGCATATGTATACCATAGGCTGCTCATCCTGCTGCAATCCGTACTCTCCGTAGCGTGGATGCTTGCAAGCAAGAGCTTTGTCCGACCTGTTGAAGTTTGTCTGATACTTTTTGTCGTCTTTTATTTGGTAATATGTGGGCGATGAATTAGCTGAAGCATAGTTCGTTTGCTTGTAGAAATAAGACCCTCAAATTGGAATTCGTCTTTGTTTTGCGCGGTAAATAATCTTGATGGATATTGTATTGTAACTCCAAGCGAAATGTTTGCTCTTTATAACCACCACTGTTTATCTGATGAAACTTTCCTCGTTGCTGCTGCTCAACACGCCCTCAACTTCATCAACGCCCGAATGTTTTAATGAGCTTATTATACGTTTACTAGTGGCCAATCGCGGGCTTATCCTCGATGATTCAGTTTTGAACGCCTGTCCACTGAATGATATGTGTATGGGATTGATTATGAGTTTAAGTGAAAGAGCACGCTTATTGTGGATTTATCAAACGCTAACTTATGGGTGTATCGAAATTTTGAACTACAATCATGTGAAAATCCAACCCAGCTCAATTCCCCTTAATATTCACCCGTCTGCATTCAACCCGCCCTCTTTCTTGGCGTTGATTGGACCTTGACCTAGACGATTTTATTTTGTCACGTCAATCTGATGTTTGTGCAAATAGCCAGTTGTCGGGCATTGTAGTTTGTTTGAGTGATGCGTGAAACCCCCTTTTTTGGAGCTCGGTTCATCCCCTTTTTCTGAACCTGTTGACTGCTTGGAAGAGCTCTTCCGGGTATGAATGCCTTGTTATGTGATTATAGTTCATATTTAGCCCGTTCAGCAGCAAAATGTGACCCATGCATACGGGAAGCAAACAGCCCGAAAGAAGAAGAACTCGCTCTGGATAGAAGTTGGACGTGTGCCACGTTTTGCACATTTTTTGAAGGTTTAACATTGTTAAATAAATACTTCCACAAGGACGGTCTTTCGTGCCATAGTGATGTGGGTCATTTTCTAGCACATATACAGCTGGTCATATTATGCAGAAGTAGTAAAGGCTATTTGAACTGGCAAATATTCTCGGACAGATTGTGTGATTTAACGCCAATCAGAGTGCAATGTGACAGATGGCCTAGGTTTGGTGGTGGTAGTTTTATCTGCATAATCCTTCAGTGGGAAATATGGTTTTTAAAAGCAACACGGATGGTTTCTTGTGGACTTGCGCCAACTACTTCTTGTGGTCTGGCAATGCGTTCGGTGTGGTGCTGCACAAGTGAGGGGGTGGTGAATATCCGAGATGATTGTGCCCCATTGAGCAAACGGAAACGACCGTGTAGTGAAAGCTGGTGCCAGCCGTGTTCCTCCCGCACTGCCGAAGTTATTTACTGCTGACGGATTCCTAGGGTTTAATGCCAACTGTGTTGAAACATGAAATGTACTGCCCTCACATGGACAAGCGACAGATAGTGTCTGAATCGGTCCTGAATTTTATGGAGGTCGTAATGAGGATGAGATCAGCAACACGTTGGTGCGTAAGATGAACTGTTCATTTTAGGAGCCTTAAGTTAGTGTTGGGATTTTCGATCTCGTTCGTGATGCTGCGACGATTGTTAGCGGCTTGGGCCATGAAAAAGTCCAGTCAAAGGTGTACAACGTGCCGCTCACAACCGTAAGAGTGACACCGTTGACAGATGGCCTAGGTTTGGTGGTGGTAGTTTTATCTGCATAATCCTTCAGTGGGAAATATGGTTTTTAAAAGCAACACGGATGGTTTCTTGTGGACTTGCGCCAACTACTTCTTGTGGTCTGGCAATGCGTTCGGTGTGGTGCTGCACAAGTGAGGGGGTGGTGAATATCCGAGATGATTGTGCCCCATTGAGCAAACGGAAACGACCGTGTAGTGAAAGCTGGTGCCAGCCGTGTTCCTCCCGCACTGCCGAAGTTATTTACTGCTGACGGATTCCTAGGGTTTAATGCCAACTGTGTTGAAACATGAAATGTACTGCCCTCACATGGACAAGCGACAGATAGTGTCTGAATCGGTCCTGAATTTTATGGAGGTCGTAATGAGGATGAGATCAGCAACACGTTGGTGCGTAAGATGAACTGTTCATTTTAGGAGCCTTAAGTTAGTGTTGGGATTTTCGATCTCGTTCGTGATGCTGCGACGATTGTTAGCGGCTTGGGCCATGAAAAAGTCCAGTCAAAGGTGTACAACGTGCCGCTCACAACCGTAAGAGTGACACCGTTGTATATTTATCCGGGAATGGCTGAGGAAACCGGAGCTGCCAAGTGTGTTGACCAGTGAATTCCGGACTTGGCTAGATTCCGAGTCGGTGTGCCGACTTCAGTTTGGCGCAGGGACTCAGAATTAAGACAGGTCAGTAGGGCCGCGTCGGCTGATAAGTCTCGCGCTAGACTAGGTTTTGTGGATGGACGCCGTTACCTTAGTATGCGAGGAGATCAGCGCTAATGGAAAGGATGAAATTTTTCGTGGAGACGCTAAACGAGCGTATGACCAAATAGTGATGGCGGTCCTCGAAAGGGTTGAAATTTGCAACCCTACATTAGTTTAAATCAGGAGCGGAACGGATGCAAGTGAAGGCTTCGCGGTTTAGATGTCCGATGGTGCTGAAATTGTGTGGCTGGTCAGACAACAGGTTGAATACGTACACACCGGTAGACTCGTCTCTGGCAATTGGGACACCCGGACAGGCGAGGACTGTAAAGCGATGGAATAGCATGGTACTTAAAAGCTACTGCTGCTGCTGCTGCTACTGCTGCACAGAAACATACAGGAGGCCCATAAAAATGCAAAATCGTGTAAAATCTGAACGCGTGTACACCTCCGTTTGGTGTCATCGGATGACATAATAAAAAAAGATGACGGCTCCATGAAGTGGAGGTGAACGCACGCAAATTGGGAGTCAGGGAATTAATGGGCATAATATGAGCTGGCGTGACATAAAATTGCAACAGGCCCACCAATTTTTGTTGAGAGTGCATGCAAAAATGCATCACAAAAAGACGCTGGAAACAGTTTTACTAAGTACGACGGTAAAAAAGGACAAACTTATTAATGGAGTCTACCATTTTGCGACGGCAACCGGAATAATGGGTCAAGAAATCATTATTTAGTTCACCAGCTTACAGCGAACCGAAGTGGAAGTGATGAAGAAAAATCGTTCAGTAGTCGGTCCAATAATTTGTTGCAGTCAGTCCAGCAGAATAACACCCAGTCGATTCTCACTATCGAAAACCGAACGACGATGGAACCCAAAACTCAGCGCGTTGACTTCTGTGTATTGATATCATTTCGAGAAGATGGGGCGTGCAGAGGATCATGTCAGGTTGGTAAGGCGCTGGGCGAGTTGTGGTTTCAGCTACCGGACGGATGTTATAAGTATTGGTGGTCCGCAGGCAAGAGGAGTAGTAATTATTGTCTGCGGCAACATTCATGCTACTGTGATGCTAACCAGAGAAGACGATGATGGCACGTATGAGGAGTGATAGTGCAAGTGAAAGATAAAATTGAGCCTCCCCACCATGCTAGGTGCCACACCACCCACCTACATCATTTCCATCTCAACTGTTAAACGATGTGTACAAAAATTGCACCAGCTAACTGCTGTCGGGTAATAGGAGATTTCAACGCATCTGACATCTTTTGGAGAACACGAGCGTGTACCAGTTGTTCTGATCGCTTTTTGCGTCATTCAGACTTGTCGTCGACGAGCTGTGCATGTACCGACAAGTTCAGGCTCCCACCTGTTGGCAGGTCGGATGTTGCTTCAAGATGGAGTTGGAGTTCTCCGCACTAGACTCTGACATCAATCGCGTTGATGTTTTGCCTCTGATAGAGAGTGGTAACCGTGCACTGTTAGATGTGTAACGGGCCAAAGATGAATTGAGGGTAGCCAACCTTGTTTTGATTAAACATCAAGAGAATTCCATTCGACGAAATGATAGAGGCCGCGCGCAATTTTATGCGGCGCGGTAGCACGAACACTGTTGATGCCCACTAAAGCAAAATTAGGGACAACCGGTTAACTTTCGTGTGACGGTTTTCATCGATGCTAAAATGCCTTTTTTGTTCGGTGCCGAATTGCATGCCATACTCAGGGACAGAAATCAGCATTGAATGAGCTACCTGGCTGATACTGGTTCCCATGATACATACCGGGGAGTAAAAAATGATTGTACAATCATGGATCTGCTGAACTGTCTACAGCATGTGAAACGGCCGGCCGCGTAATCAGCAACAGCACCGAAGGGGCTCTGGACGTACATCTGGCGACTCATCAGAACCATGGCAAAAATCCCGCCACAGGTGGGTGGGCATGAAAAAAGTTATTGAGGGCTTAGACAAGAATGAGCTAATATCTGGGCACTACGCTCCAGTCAGTTACCAGCTTAGCTAGACGGTGCTAGACCACTCGTTATCGAAATACTGTTCACTGGTGGTGATTTGTGAAGGGAGCGGAGGTGAACTGATGTCAGCGAATCTCCTGGCCAGGATAACATTCACCCTTCGTTGCTACATGGCCGGCAGTAGAATTATTTGTGCCCTTATGAACTTGTACCAGCAGTCCACGAAAGGAAGCAGGCTACAAGGGGAGTGAAAACTAGTTGTGATTGCAACCATGTACAAGGGAGGAAGACGGTCGGAAGCTACCAGCTGCCACCCGGCAATCATCACCTGTGTACTCGGCAGAGTAATCGAGCTTCTAATACCCCGTCGCCTTCAAGATCATTTAGACGGTCTCATGGTCCTCATTTAGAAGCAGCGTGTATTTCACAGAAGGCGATCCTGATTGCCAAGCTCCCTACATGCCAGAGAGTGACGGGTGGAAGCAAGAGGTGAAAGCAAGGTTATGTGAGTGGTGTTTCTCGAGTTTAGCGGGGCTTTCGACCGAGTTTCACATAATCGTTTGTTCACCAAGCTGGTGGCGTATGCTATCAGTTTGCAAGTCATTCGCTTTCAGGGTCACCAAACACCTATCGGACTAGTTGTTTGCCCCTAGTGGTGTTCCGCATGGAACGATGTCCGGACAACTGTTGTACTTGGTTTCCGTCAGCGATCTACAGAACCAGTTGCGGCCGTTCACCATCGTCTTCATTGATGGCTTGAAGCTGTGGAGGACAATCTCTTGAGAAAAAGACGACGAAATATTGCGCTACGACTTAGACCCGGTATCAAGATGGACAGTACAACAAAACCTACCTCTAATTTCACATAAATTCTCTCTTATGAACCTGGGAGGTTTAAAGGTGTAGAAGCATGCAATAATGACGGCATTTGGTAACTAATCATAGTAGAGAACGAGACCTCAAAACACGAGTTCACACAGTGTAGTCTTATGCTAAATCCAGAGGAGGAATTGGGGCAACATGTCGATCGTTGGCTAAGGTATCTGGAGTAGCATTTCGTTCACTCACATCATGCTCTTACGAGATTAGAGTGAAGCCGCACAGTACTATTCCCCTGTGTAAGAAATAAGGTGTATCAGCTAAGGAGAGTACAGAGAGCAGCCGTGCGTATGGCTATCGAGATGAGATTTTCTTCCGACATTCAGCACCTGAAATATCTCAACAGGGTTGCCTGCGACTCTGCAGTGATCTTATTTTCATATGCCCTATTTCACGATATGGCACGGGGGAAAAGCTCAGAGCATATTTCCCTCTCCAAAACGAGTATAGACTCCGGAGTTATCCTCCCACGATCATTAAACATCGACCGGTTTAACTTTGTTTTGTATTTCGTCTGTCTCAGCAGACCGTTAGTAGCTGGAATGCGCTACCATTGCAGATGGTGCTGGCAACCAATGACGTAACATTCAAGCGGTTCCTAGATGGGCACAACGTGTCGCGCCGGAAAAAGGGGCTGTGTAATATCCTAATTATTCCGGTGTCGAGATGCTCAATGAAGAGCACACAGTCGATGACTACTGTCTCCCATAAGTAGAAAATGAACACACGCCAAGGTCGCTGAAGTTTTACACATTTCACTCGCAGCCGAAACCAGCAAGCGTGCGCGAATGGAATTTGAATGATGTGAAATGGAATCCGGTTTCCTTTCATACCCGGGAAAAAACGATTTGAATGGCTTAATAATAAAACTGAATTACCTTGAAGCCGAAATTTCCCGTTGAATGCCGAAATAGTACCTCCATAGCAGGCGTGTTTGCAATATATAAATGTATGATGCATATATATACATACATACATATACACATATAAGAAGTACGTTAAGTGCGAAGAGAAATATCTGCGAAAATGTGAAAGTAAGTACTCAATTAAATATGGGGATTTCACTTCTAAAATGTTTTTTTTCACATACTTATATATGTACACGTGTATATGTGTACACATGGGTATATGCATATATATATATATGTATACGCGTAAACGGTGATATACATAACATATATGTATATATATGATATAAACGTTCGTACAGATATATATGTGCACATACACATATATGTGTATCTGTGTAAATACACAAATGCATAATTATGTGTATACGAATGTACGCACGTGTATACATATATGTATACATGCACCTGTATGGACTAAAACATATTTAGACGCTTACATGTACATATATATACATATGTACACAAATATATGTGAGTCCGAAGAATATACATATATATATACGTATATAAATTTATATTGGCATTGATCCACTTCGGCTGCGTAGACTAAAGTTGAACTTGACGCTGCTGTATAAACTCATGCATTCGGATGCAATTACCTCAGCGATCACCGTCCACTTACAACACAGCCCTACATGTAGTCTAAGAAATAAGGATTCCACCTTGCCAACCCTGATATCCCGGAAGAATATACGTGCAAACTTCTTCCTTGTGAAGTATTCCTACATTTGGAATAAACTTCCAAGTGAAGTCAGAGCCAGTAACAACATTCAGCGTCTTACAAAGGGTTTTGACAGCTATCTTGCGTTAACAAACACGATGTTCATCGTCAAACTCTCTGTATCACCCGACGACCTTGTTGAGTGTGGTCCGAAAAACATTCAGCCGTCAGATGCGTAATACGTAGATAACCGCTCCGTTGTCCAACGCCTGTCGAGAACAGCCCGCTTGAAACGGTTTGTTATATGGTTTGCTCACAAGATCATTTAGCACTTGGTCTACTGCGCGAGCACTAAACCCTTTGACACCCAACATTATTTTAATGACATGTTTACTCATGTATATGCAATGCCCAAATTGCTATGAAATGTGCACTCGGCGCTTAATAATACGTCCAACAGAACGATGTCGTGAGCTTTAGTTGTCACGCACATTTCATGCGGCCCTCCAAACCGTCACCCAATTCTCCGTTTACCCGAATAAATCTCGAGTGCATGGTAAAATACCACAACAAACAGTAGATAGGGTTATATATTCCAATAATCATAGCAAAATTAATAATATCGAACGAGTTCTTCGTCAAAAATTCCCCATACATATTTTCTGTCATAGTAAATGTTACAACCCTACATCTTCTCATCTAACGTGTGGAATTACATTCTCCCTCCCGAATCCCATATTATCCATTGAGCGAGGAAATTTTTCTACGACATATGGACGCACGGAACTTCGTCTAAGCTGAACGGTTCACGAGATGTTCAACTTTGTGACGTTTACGAGCAATCGACGAAATGCTGCGTCGGAATTCGCCCATTCGTTCGCTTGATTTTGGGATTTTCCGCCATGCCTCGCCAAAGTCGATGTCTTCTGACAATTTCCGGACGACATTTTTATTCCCTGACAGCAAAAAATTCTGAAGGTGCGTTTGGGCATTCTCGGGAGTGCATTCACTCTCGTACACGAAAAACTGGAAAACTCTAATGGAATGAATGTAACCTGAAGTTTTTGTAAAATGGTACAAGTGCTCTTCGCAGTGAGATCTGAAAAACATCATATATCCTAACATTGGACG
>QNGE01003994.1:0-10287 GCA_008508345.1 Paragonimus westermani
TTTGGGTGTTGGCATAGTCTAAATGGGACTTCTACACTCTCACTTGTCACAAGTTCCAAACATGCTCTCCAAATCCTACCGAAGTTTGGCTGGGTTGTGGTCTGGTCACCACAACGGTTCATCGTCGCTAGATACATGACCATTAACCATAGTGACGCAGCTCTTCCTTGAAGTTAACTTGTGCAGCGAGGCTGTCGGTAATAATTTGGCTGTCGCTGCCTTCACGGAGTTGACGCAAGACTAGGTTCAGGGAACTAAAGTACCCCTTGTTTCATCTTCCGCTTCACAAGCAGTATGCCTTCAGGCCGAAGGTTGGCTACTTCGCCTCCGCGTGGATTTGTCCCTTGCATGAAATTTCCATCTCCAGTGCGCCAGTAACGTGAAAAAATGCTAGCTTAGTAGCATCATTGGCAGTAGGGCTGTTTGTTTCTAGTTTTCCCCCCGTAATTTCCCTATTAAGTGAGGGCACCATACGCACAAAGAAGTAAACGTGTGGCATCCATATCACTCTCAGAAGTTTCCTCTTGAAGATAGCTCAGCCTGGCGCCAACACGGCAGCAATCGAAACAATCATAGTTTATCCAATCCACACAACTTATTTTGAGACGGTTGGTTCTTCACTCGTCTAAGTCCGAATATGGCGGAGCTATCCCTCACAACCTCTCCAATGTGGAGCTTGATCACGTTAACCGGTGTGTACCTCGCCACTGAAAGAAAAATGCTGGTCCCAGAAAGGCAGTTCATTTCTGGGACAACCTGGAGGTAAGTATGCTACCAATCAATGGAACGCGGAATTTATCAGATTTTATGGGAAATCAAGAAGTAAGTTAGCACCCCGCACTAGTTTTTTCATCTCCGAAATTTGAAAAGCCAACACAACACAGAACAGTTCAGACCACACATCGAGGCCAAGGCCACGGAAAGCGTGGGTGTGTGGGATTCTCTTATCGTAGCAACACCGGGTACACTTAGAAGCTCACCAGTGAAAGGATCTGAACAATTTCTGGTTCAAGCTGACTCGTCTTGGAGACTGAAATATACTGAGTGACCACATGCTACTAAAATTTGATCTTATCTGTTACTGGCTCCAAAAACGCTGTAACAAAGACTTCATTCCGAAACTTTCAGAAAGCGGAATTTAACGCACTCAGGACGTTCTTGATCACACTCAGCCTTACATCTGACTCGGTGAACTTGAACTTTCTTTCCGTCAAAGATGCAATTCACGAAGCTGATGAGGCATTTGTTCCTCGAAAACTATGGAAGTTCTCCTCTCGTGCACCGCTTCCGCGGAACATACGCCTCTTTCTTGAAGTACGTTCTCGCCTGTTCTTCAAGCAGAAGCTAACGTGTAGACCAGACAATCTAGAGGCCTTTCGCTCTGTGCGAAACAGGTGCAAGCGGGAAATCCGTGAACACACCCAACAGGTACAGTCAAAAATCCTACAGGTAGCTCAGGAGAATAAGAATGTTCTTTTCAAGTATATATGTTTCCAGAGAAGAACTAAGCCCTCAGCGCTTTCTCTGCGGCTTCCCGACGGGGAAACCTCCTCCAACCCCCAAGTGGTTGCCGAGGTGTTCAGAGAATACTACTCATCAGTCTACAATGTGGATCTGCCAAACTGGCATCCAATTCTCCCGCAGAGGCACTTCCAACAACCCATCCTGACAGCTGACTTTTCTGTGTCTGACGTTCAGGACCTCTTGCTTAAGATCAATCCTTATAGTGCCATGGGACCAGACAAGATCCATCCCCGGATCCTCAAAGAAGCAGCCGTCGGTTTGGCGGTGCCTCTCTTTGATCTGTTTAAACAGACACTTCGGACGGGCACTCTTCCGGAGGCATGGAAAGAGGCCACTGTCTCACCTATATTTAAAACAGGCGATCGTCACTCTCCTGCTAGTTATCGGCCGATCAGCCTTACCAGCATCCCGTGCAAGATAATGGAGCGACTGTTAAAACGCACCATCTTTAAACATTTCTTCACCGATAACCTCTTCTCTTCGACCCAGCATGGCTTTCTTCCCGATCGGTCATGCATAACTAATATGTTAATCTTCATGGTCAGCCTAACAGAGGCCAAATACAATTATCTTATCTCGGATGCTATCTTCTTCGACTTTGCCAAAGCCTTCGACCGTGTCCCACACGGTCCTCTGTTGCATAAACTAGAAGCCTATAGGACCCAAGGGAAGGTTCTCCGCTGGATAACTTCCTTTCTTGGTAACAGGACTCTCAGAGTAAAAACCGGTTCAAGCCCTTCGTCTCCATCCACAGTCTCTGTGGGAGTCCCTCATAGATCGGTACTTGATCCGTTGTTGTTTCTGATCTACATCAATTATCTCCCCATGT
This sequence comes from Paragonimus westermani, assembly GCA_008508345.1. Classification (NCBI taxonomy): domain Eukaryota; kingdom Metazoa; phylum Platyhelminthes; class Trematoda; order Plagiorchiida; family Troglotrematidae; genus Paragonimus; species Paragonimus westermani. The sequence goes on from QNGE01003994.1 coordinate 2,354, forward strand.
TGATCTCTGGCAACGCCCCCCTTCATGCCGACGTCTTAAAAATCTGGAATGCATGTGACCCCAATGCATTGCAGATTGACCTTGATCGTATTAATCGCTGGTCAGATGACTGGAGTCTCTCTCTAAACGACAGCAAGTGTGCGCACATGTCACTCAGTGGAGATTCCGGGAACCTATTCGTGATACATGGTGCATAAAGTGTAGTAGATATCACGAAAGTATACCTCAAAAATGGCCTAGGGATCTGGCTGTCGCCTGGTTTGTCCTTCTCTTATCATCACCAGCTGGCCGCCAAAAGGGGTTTTATGACTCTTGGGATGATCAAACGAACCTTCCCCCGGATTGACAAGCGCGCCTTTCCCACGCTTTACAGAGTCTACATAAGACCATTGCTCGAGTATGCCAATCGAGTCGTCTACACCGGTTTGAAGAAGGACATACTCGCCATTGAACGTGTCCAGCGAGTAGCCACCAAAATGATCACTGGCTTACGGCATCTATCCAACGAGTCTCGCCTTGAAATTCTCGATCTTTATCCACTTGAGTTTCGTAGACTCCGCGGCGACATAATTCTTACACACTTTCTCTTTAGCACAGGACTCGTGCAACAATTCTTCACCCTAGTAAGTGATAACAGTCGAAGAAGTCACAACAAGAATCTCTATAAGCTTCGACCCCGGACTTTCCTAAGACAACAGTTCTTCTCTTATGGGGTTATTAACTACTGGAACCACCTACCACTAGAGATTGTTAGCTGCTGTTCCAAAGACCGTCTCAAAGTGCTATTGGATTCTCACCTACTTAATAAACGGTTAAATTAATAATTTATCCTGTTCTGCTAGATTATTATTTTACTCTGTTATTAGTACTTTTTGTAACCCCCAAGAGCGGTGCTACACTCCGTTTTCAATGACTGCCTTTCAGGTCAACAGAAAACCGCCGGACATCGAAACGAACAAACTGACTGGATCCGGGTAGATTGGACTCCCAGCCTCGAACCCGTGCACGAATCGCTGAAAAAGCCCGGCAAGACATGTGTGTATATTACTCGATCAAAAAACCAAGATGGTGCTGCAGTAGGGATCTGAAATCACTCAACTACGAAAGTCCTAGCGATGGACAAGGTGTCGGACAGACAGGTAGACTATGTCGATGCACTGAAAACACTGTGTCTTGCCGATCTTTGTATCAGGTAATTTAACATGAATGCGTCTCATTACCAATCAACGTCCGCAGGGACGGCGAGGGGACGGGTATCGCACGAACCGCGGTTAGCTTCTTCAATAGATGCAAAAATTAGTGTACGCGTTGCACCTTTTTCAATCGATCCGATTCGCCCAACTGCGTTAAATGCAGGTGAGACTAGAGCAAGACCCTGTCAAATGGCTCGCGGAAAGTTAGTTATCAAAACTGTACTCTGGATACTAATCATGAGTAACGAATAATCACACAATATATATGATATATAAAAATATGATTTCCCCCATCAAATCGTTTGTGAATGATAACAGGAGTAAACGTTTGATAAAATGAGATCATGATTCATAGTCAGTCAGATGTTGGAGAAATTGGGTACTCCTACCTGTACGTGTACTGACGAGAGTTTTAGAAGTAACGTCAAGGGTATTTCTCCTCGGGCTGACAGACAGGGATGGGTTTGATTGGGGGTTTAGATCCCTTTCGGATGAGATGCCTTTGGTCAACAGTCGAGGATGTGTACGATCTATAGGAATAGTGTCATGTCAAATGATCATGAAATATTCGTCATTTCGACGAATGGCCCTGTGCGGGTCATCATAAGCTGGTGTCAGTGGCCTCCGCGATGCGTCATTACGTACGAACTCGAAAGGGCGGGAGCTTACCTGCAATAGCGTTCGTTCCCGACGCTGACGCTCGCGTATCGATGTAAAACGAGACCCACCTACATCTTCCCGAAATTGCCGGTGTCGGACAGACAGGTAGACTATGTCGATGCACTGAAAACAGTGTGACTTACCGATCTCTGTATCCACTAAATTAACAGGATGGGTGAACGTGGTCATTATGCATACTTTAAAGCCATACAAAAGGCACACCATAATGGATGGTTGTATCAGTCAATTCTATGAATTCAATGACAAATTGAACAAAATTTGGAAAATTTCATTTTATATAGAGGAATTTTGGATATGTGCTTTCGGAATTATATTTCTGAAAATATCCGGAACTCAATAAAAATTTCAAGTATTCACATCTGGTTGTGTAATCTAAGGTGGCTTTACTAAATACAGACGTTTACCTCGTTCTATCCCTCGGTACGAAAAAGTCGGGGTGAATGACAAATTTTAGAATGATCCGTGAGTATTGAGGTGACCCCGTGGGAACGGATGGCTATCAGTACGATAGTACCGACTGATTTTCCATTCAGAATGTGTAAGTAACTCCGATATATCGCAGTACTCCTTCTGCACTGCGCAGCTACGACCTTCGTCACGAGGTACGTCATTGCTTCATCAGCTGTGCGAGTTTGGTTGTATCAAAGTCGCAAACTGTACTATCACCGACGGCGAACCTGGGAAAACAGCCCTACTCAATATTAGTAACCGGCAATGACTTGGTCACACCGGAAGAAGGTTTCCCCGTTGTCCACGCAGACGTATGAGTGCAATTGAAAGAAGTGCAAAACGCCTCCCTGGACGTCACTGACCATCGTAAGCGATGTTACATGATTGTTACACATTGACCCGGGCACAGAAGACAAAAATTTTCGCTGAACCTGGTCGGGAAGATAAAACGTTGTGGCAAACCTATCGGAGTTTTAGAGAACATGCCGTCTTTCAGATATATACCTTTTCACCTTCGGTTTCAGAGACTGCCGTGCATGGACGTCAGTGAGTTTAGCCGTATTCTGTGGCGTTTTGTTTACTGAATACACACGAATTAGATGTTGTTCTCAACGCATTTCATGGATTACTCTCAAGATAGGGCCTATCAGGTCATATTTTCAAGTGTGATTTTGAAATTCGCATTTTTTAATGCTTAGTTATTTGAATTTCCCAAACCCTTTTAAGGTTTCGTTCACTCGCGAGTTCATTTTGTGTGATAAACTTAACGAAGTTCTCTTGAAAACAATGCAAAGCTTGCTTATGCAAAATCGAAGTGAACAGTAAACAGAGCACGCACATCATCTCGACCAACGGTGACTCGGGTGTTTAGCACTTTCACATGCAATTCTAATTGCTCGCACAATATTATTAGATATCCTATGTTTCGAGGTGAATGTTATAGTCGTGATGTAGTTATCTCAAGTGTCACCACCCAGTTCACGGACAGTCGAATAAAGAGGCCAATAAAATTGTTTTAATATTTATGTTAGGCATGTTCATTATCAGTTTATTACTAACCCCTTCGATTGACCGGATTATAAATTTAGTCTGGTTCATCTACTTTTCCGCGGCTACAAAGTATCACTCGTTCCAGCGCCGTCGACGACGATCTTTCGAATAAAGACAAACCTATTTCACGGGGCAAAGAAAGCTCTTGTTCTTTACGGAATACCCCTTTCAATTAAAATCCAGAGTATACCACAAAATCACCGGTTGGCGGTCGATATATTTAAAGGCTCGCCACCAACTGGTAAATCAGGACGTCGACCGGCACTTGTCGACGGTTAATTTTTGTGCACAGAGTTCATATAGTTGTAAACTTTACAGTCTATTGAATGTTGATTATTTGTGCAGATAGCCAGGTTGATCTGAGTATGCCTTCAACATCCGCCTTGTTTGGCCTGAACCATGAGGTTTGCAGCTGCACTGACAGGTTGTGTATGACCGTGGATCCTGATACATCCTATAGCCTTAGAAATTAAATTTGTGTTAGGAATTCCCCATCGCGGGGATCTCGGACGTGCTGCAATAAAGGTGCATATAACATATATATATATATCTATCTGTATATAACCACTACAGTTGCTATTCATTGGACAAAGACACGGAGTTTTATATGTACATCGATACTAGAGAAATCCGAGTCAATGATTGGCTGATTTCAATGGCACATTCAAAGTCACAAGTTGTAGGCCGATTGATACACCATAAAATAAGCTTGGCGTGTAGCAGATGTAACACCGAGACTGTCCGTCTAGTCCTGATATTTTGTCTTAAAACGACGTCTTATTTGTCTAATTCCATGTCACAACTTATATTGAAGTTTGGGAAAAAGATGACCTCAGAATATCCTCACCATCTTCCTTCCGTCTTTCGGAAGCCTCCACGCTCATACTTGCTAATCTTGCTGGTCTTCTTGACGGATCGAAATTCACAGGCACAGGACTGTTATATCGCGGAGCGACAGAGTGGATACTATTCAGCTGGAACGATTCCTACGACGCAGTGATATGGTACGCACTATTTCACCCGAAGAGCCGATTCTCCCAAAGCCGATTATGAAGGGAAAACACCGGTCTCCGGAAAACAGCGTTTATTGTCTCAGACCGAAATTCCGAGTGCCGAAAAGCCGAAGTCAAAGTACAAAATACAGCTCTTGCGTTTTTATAGCTCATCAAGCCATCGGGTGAAAAAACAAGCTAACTAGCGTCCAGTATGTGAGTCGGCGCCAGAGGTAGAAAAAATGATGGTACAGCAAAGGAAATTGGTTTTACAAAAGAAACGGTAAATGCTCATTCCAGTTAGTGGGCAGTTTTTTGGGGGTATGTGACATCCCCAACATGAACCGTCAGTTTCCCTCATTGCCTCGTGTTCAATGCTGTAGAAACAAATCTGTTCACCATGTCTTCGATGAGTTGAGGCATCCTCTGGGTCAGAAATTTCTACTATTTTATTATTTAGCTTGTAACTGCTCAGTCGCTCGTTTTCACGAAAACATACCAGGTCGGATAAGTTCACGCACCGAAGCGATACTGTCAGGCGTTTAGGTTTGCACGGCACAGCTGGACACTACTTTGTTGTGCAATGAGCTGTAATTATGTATTATAGCATAAAACTATGCAGAAACACATCCACTTCAGCAAAGGTTTGGGAATTTGTAGTTCTCAGTGCACTTCTGAGAGTCTTTACTAAATTTTCTATATCATCGTTGGAACATGGATGCTCATAAAACGTTCGTAAAGAACGTCACCCGATGATGTCAAGCCGTTGTGTTGTTTCAGCGAAACCGAACTGTGAATCGTTTTCTGTTACGAAGACATGGGGAATTCTTCCTCAACCGGAATGATTATGAAATGCTTGCAGGGCAAATTGCGTAAAAGTTGTAGTTTTGATTAATGCCTGTCCAGAATGCCCACTACTTTGACCTCGTCTTCATTTTTTGTGGAGGCCAGAATCACAGTTTTCATAATGTTATTGGTGTCCTTATTTATTTCTGGCCATTGATACATTTGTTAAATCAGTGACTTTACTTTCTCCACGCCCAAGTTGCCCTAGTGCAAGTCATGTGATCCGGCCTTAGGAAGCTGTGGTGGAATTGTTAACTGACATTTCCGACACAACACACCATTAGGCTGTATCGACAACACCTGTCGGCTCTGGAGTAGTACGGGTGTTTCTTCCTAAGAATGGATATCCACTCAGTCGTCGTGGCAATTACCGTATTGCAATAGGCTATAGTTGTCCTCTCGGTTTATCAGAATGGCTGACAGAGCAACGAAACAAGTCCCAGTAGCCGAACAACTGAAACAAGGCGACAGAAAGGCTGCTTGAAGAATCCCCTCACCAGGATGATGAACAATTTCACAATGGAAGCCTGCTCGGAGTATGCTCCGTCACTGTAGCATTGCTGTCAATGGTTTCGCAGCTGACTTGTGCGGATCAAATAAATATCGTGGGTCCCAGTGATCTGTAACAAAATTGAACTTAATAAAAATCCAACACTTGGGCAATTTTAGACAGACCAGAATAACGCTAGCGCCTCCCCACGGAGTCGGTCCGACTCAGGCAAGGGTCGGCAAGAAGTCGGATATAAGTAGGCGTGCGAAAAGATCCAGGTTCGGTCCGACTCCGGTCAGAGTCTTTTCGGAGTAGGCCAGAGTAGCACCCGAGTCGGTCAATCACGCAGACGGCGTTTTTCTTACATTCCTGTTTATTTGCTTCAACTACGAAAGCAAACCGAATCCCACTTAATCCAATGCTGACTGATTGCTGGCATTAGTCAGCAGGTTTCACCGATTTCCCTCACAATCGATGTTTCTTAGCCGGCGATCTTGTTTGGCAGGAAGTGGCAAGCTAACTAAACAGGATCATTTTTGTTATGTACCGTTTATTTCGATTGCCTTCAAACGACCTCATGCGGAATGATATACAGATGGACAAGGAGCGCCTCAAACAATTTCTAAACTGAATGTTAGACGGACATATTGTAGCGAGAAGACGTCCAATAAAGCACAATCTTTATTGTCCAAATCGCCAGTCACATGCAACGCGCGCTGTCTCGTTTATGAGTCATAATTCCAATCCCCCGGTTTCCGTTCACACGTCGTGTGCACTTCTGACCGGTTTACGTGTGTGACCGNCCGATCGCGGCAGGTTTTCGAACGCACCTTCCCCCGCGTTGAGGTATTCGGCCGAGCGTTCGAAAACTCGCACCTCCGACCTGACAATCCACCACAATATTGCCACGATATTTATTTACGTGGCCTTTGAACACGCAGAAATCAACGATAAAACGTTTAGTACCGCAACGAAAACAAAGTAGCTGTATGTTTCAGATTAAAAATTGATATAATGAGGTACAAGTGGTATCAGCAAGCAGCAATCATTCACGCATAAGTTGAAGGAATTTCTCGATCAAGCATTCTGCATGCAACAGGCAAAGTGAACACAAAGAAGCCTGGAAACCAAAAGCCACAAAAATACAAGGATGCAAGAGGTGTAGTTACCATAATAAATAATAATTTGATAGTACCTTTTCGATGATTTTAGTTTTGTACCGGTTTTTGTTTTAGTCAAGCTACCCACTTTGTAACATCCAACCCGGGGATAAAAACACAACTCGCTCCGTGCCTCACTGGCTTGACGTATCTCTCTGTACACTCTATTTTCTAGGGTCGATAATAATACACAAGGGTCAACGCGCTGAGTCTTGGTTTTTAATTATCGATCGGTTGTCGGTAGTGAACACTCACTGGGTTGGTGAGTCCGACGTGTTGGATCAGTTCCAACACTTCCGCGAAGAGGCGACGAGTATGTTAGGCTCAGGTAAGTCATATAAGCATATCCATTCCACCCCTGTTAACGACTGCATCGGCCAACAGCAAGATCGTTGACAATTAATCTGCTCTTCTTCTCAGAAACTTGGATGTCTGTGGTCTTCTACCCATTTTTTTCTTCGGCTTTGTTGGTGTACTGTATGATGTATGGTCTCCCCGGCTTTTCATAGTTCGACGAGAATTTTGTTTTGCATCTTTGTCTTCTCTGGGATGTACTAACCTGCACTTCTACATTGCAATGCTTGTTGTATTGTACTTCACAAATCCTTCTTCCTAGTTCAGATCTCGTCATTGCAGCTTCTCTCTGTTTGGTTTCTGAGAGATAAGAATTTCCTTATTAGCCAATCAACTGGCTAACGAGCATCGGCCGGCTGGACACAGAGGTCCCACTGGCATACCTCCCAATCTTTTTTCTTCGGGTTTACACCGGATATGTGGTGTGTAGGTGGAACCGCAAGTGGTGCAGCACCAGCCAATTGCAGTGATGGTTATACGCAGGCGTCCTTTGGCTTCGGTCACTGTGACAGGCCAATCCGAAGCGGATGCCGCCAAACGGGTTGTTGTTGATACAGGCCGCCATATTGCACATCACGACCTCAAGAGTCACGAGCTTATCCAACGACTTGTGCAGTAGTTCCTTCAGCTCCTTGCTTTCGGTTCGGAGTTCTGATTTCTTTTTCCAGTTTTCGTTCGTTTCAGCCACTTAACTTTTCAGGAACTGATGAGTAGTCGG
>QNGE01003994.1:10765-70794 GCA_008508345.1 Paragonimus westermani
CGGACAGTTACTGTGTCTCCTCTCGAGACGATCGGGCAACCTGATCACTGCTCACAAGCGAGAGTGGTTGGGCGTTCAGATTTGATAATTCGGTCGTGCCTAATGTGAGGTCAATGGCGGAGTGGTTAACACGGTTGCCTCATGATTGGAATGTCCGGAGTTCAAATTCCGGCCGTGGCAAAGATATGCACTACTGACGAGCTCTAATGAGAGCGAAACTCGAGTCTAGTGCCTCCTTTCAGGAACTATTGATACGACTCTAGGAAGTGATACAAAGCATGTATGTACTCTGTATTCGGGATTATGTTTGGAGGTGATAGCATCATGCTGTACATAATGCAAGACTTATGTGAATTATCGCTAACCTGTTGACCACACTGATTTCCTTCAAGGGGAAATAGGCGGACAGCCTTCCTGAGAGAGATGTTTAAGTTCTGTGTTCTCATCGTCGGACGATGAAATTTTCCCTGGCCTTCTGTACAATAACACGTGGTGAGATATAATAATATTGATAATGAAAACGACCTAATTCTTCGTTTAAGAGTGGGAACATTTACGTCTGGGGCATCACTGGAAGCCAATTCGGACTCCAACTCAACCCGCTGTTCATAACGTCTTGCATTCTCGTACGAATCCATGAATAGGGTAAACAGTTGTTTAGAGCATACCGGTTTTTAAGCCTCCATGGCTAAGACGCTTTAACTTTCAGCAAAATGAAGGGTGGGGTTTCTCGTGTGACCCAGGGATTGTGACGGTTTCAGCGAAGGCCAGAAACACATATTCGTGCGGCGCATCCAAAGTTGGCTGACAACAGACGTGTCACGACTGTTGAATTCGATGGCGCAATACATCTGGAAAGGATACTCTGTTTCCGTCAACAAATGCAATATGAACCAGCAGTCTCCCTGATGATTTCAAAAGTGGAGCACAGTGATGATCATTTTACTGAGTGCAGCGCAGGAATAATTACAAACTTATAATCCTGGTGTACACACAAGAATTTGTAAATTATGTTGACAGTGAGCTCAGCACTTGTCACAGTTGACAGTGACTTAACGCGGAAGACATAAAGGACGAAGGAAGAAAATCCGTGATTCCAAAACTCGACGACAGACAGGAAAGACCGACAATGAACATCGTTTGACAGGCGGCTATCAATTAAATAGGATCGTTTATGATTACTAACATTGTTATCCGGCATGCTGATTGATAACGGTAAACCGGTCCGGAGTGTGAGATTGTTGGTGGGTAGCGCACTTAACCGGCAAGAAGGCATCGTCTTGTAGCACATCTGTACCTCCCATCTTCGTACAGACTGAGCGTTCGTATACACGGTTGTACATCTCTATTTCCGATGACTTCGGCCTTTCTACAAGCCGCTCAACTTGAGACATGAAGCTCTCAAATGGGAACGACCAAAACTTATGCAGTGGACCTAGTTATTCAACAGCATCACACAAATGAGATAAGCAGTGCAAATCATATAAAACATCGTCGTCACCATACAAAAAGACAATCTGATTAGCAAATATGAATATGAGGTAACCGGCAATGTGAATAAATTACACATAAGAAAGGTGGGGAGAATGTGTGTGGTTAAAAATGAGTCGAGAAAGTTTTCATAACAGTCGTTTCGTAAACACTTTTTCAGAACAACTGGTCCCAATTACAGGAGGAATTGCCTGCACTCGGTGTTTTCCCACCCTTCAGATGAAACAAAAAAGCGGCACTTTCGGAGGAATTCCATCGTGAGATACTTGGATAGGACGGACAAGTTGACGTCGATGGCCCTCTGCATACTTTCTGAAAGGCAAACACCACCAACGATATAGGATGAACGTCAAATCTGAATCAAGCGCTTAGCAGTAATACTAGGTGCATGGGACCAAGGGGCAATCGTGATACCATGTCATTGGGTAGTTCTGTTAAAAAAGTTAAACCAATGTGAAGTTCATCGTCAAGTTGTCTTTCAAAACTGGAATCCGTCCCCAGCACTCTCACAGATATTGAGAGGGTTATTCTTCCACTTTCATATCACACACCTCTCTGCATGCACTTGGCACAGCCGTGGTAACCGCTGTGACCTCTGACATTACTTCGGAAACGACAAGCGTGTGTGTCACAGATAATGAAATTATGTATAACGAAAACTGCTGATCCGAGCGCTTCTAATTGGGCATCATTAGTCACGATGTTTTTGGTCTCCGTGACAAATTCACCAATATAACCGTTTAAAAACTCCGGACGACCACCACCACCACAAAAAGAGCTCATCACGAATGGACAGCCAACAAACGGCCGAATGATGTGGCCAATTATAGATCACCTCTCAAAGTGTGGACGATCAAGAAGAGGCAACCCATTGATGTTAGCTTGCCAAACTAAACGGTCACTGTCTCTTTTCATCAATATTTTGAAGGCAACTGCGGAATCTCATAGGTATATACGAGCCCATGAAAGACTTCCCTAGGAATGCCCTTGGATTTTTGCGTACAGTTTGCGGATCTAAAGGTAAATCAGAAATTAACGGCTCCATTAATACAATAAACAGCTTCAGATCATCTGATGTGTGGGACTTCGACTGAATAGAGAAATATTTCACAGCGTCATGGATAGATGAAGCTGTTACCAAGTTAACTACCATAACAAATAAAATGTGTTGCCCAGAGAAATCACATGAAACATGCTGCTTGCGCATTGCCCCCACCGGCTGGATTGAACACAAGTTCACCACTAATTGGTCACCTTCGTCACTTTCGGATTAAAGTAAAACAAAACGAAACAAATGACTACCAGCTTTTGCTAATGAGATACCCTCATAACCCAAGACGGTAGCGAGGGTACTGGAGGAAACAGCAACAGAGCTGATGCCAAATCTTAGGCGTTCCCGACATATTCGATGATATACGGTGGTACGACAATACTATGTTCGCCCGGAACTCACGGTACATTAAGGGTTTGCTCACCAGATAGCTTCAGACAGTATGAAGACCAATCAATCAGAAATAGTGCCTAAAATAACCGGACCACGCTAGGTGAAAATTACAGCCTTCAGTTAAGTATTCAGCATGTATTCATTGAATAATAAAAGTGCGTTAAACCATGCCTACACCTAAAGTGACATGACTTGTTAGCATCTAATATTATCCTTAATACATCACGAAAACGATAATGTAAAAAGCAATCAGACCAGAGGTATGTGACAATCTAATAATCCAGAGCTATCGAATTAGTCTGAATGAACAAAATTCACGCCCAAATAGCAACCACCTATTCTGAATTCAGATATATGTCTATTACAGTGAATAATACCATTCTTAGGTTATTCATAGTATATCCAAGTACAAAATGAGTCCACGTTAAATGTATCACTCGACGAAGTCTTCTCATTATTGGTTGATCAGTGGAGTAGAGAAGACAGGTCGACGACTAGCCTAATCTTGAACAATTTGCCGAATCGACCACTTGTTCACTGGATCATTTTGTGTCCATAAGTATCCGCACTGTACTCCATTCAATACACAGGATGTGTAATTGAACACATATTACTCCTGTACAAAAACATAACCCATGCCAAATATGGATCCATCTGTGGTTGTGTAAGAAGGCGCATCCCCTAACGAGACAGCCAGGACGCATCACGCCACGTCGATCGGCCAACCCGTCTCGGATGCTATGGTCGTGAGTGGTGGTAGCGTTCCACTGGGCCAATCAGATTGCACGTGCGCGGTCGAACACCTTTGTGCTATCTGGTCAGTGTCTTTTCTCGCGGCTGCCTTGTGACACCTCTGCAACGTGATCTGTTCTGACTCCTTGACAGCTATATATGACTGTCTCTTGATTCGCTTCGTGTCTGTCGACCATCTATGGTAGTCGTTTGTCCTATACATCTAGGGCTTCTGTGGCCTAAGTTTTTTCACGCTGGTGCAATAAACAGTGCAGCCGCGTCTCTTCTGATTTCTCGTTTTTTTTTGGTCAAGTGACTGAGCGCCTACCAAAGGGGACGAACCAGTAGGTTGGCGTAGTAACTTTAGACAGAAAATGAATTTTCATCGGTCTTTTGTCTACAGTTTTCTTAATTAGTTTACTAACACCTTCCTCTCACGAGTCCTTTCTATTACCTGCATTCTTTGAAGCACCATGTGAAAACACACCGTTGTTACTGAAGAGCAAGCAGTGACCACTCATCTCTGATGTCTCCTCTCGGAAAAACTGACGATTTCCAAATTGGAATTTAACCGTGTCTCAGCTTTTTGTTATCCGTCCAGTGAAGATTGCATGCTCCCCCCTCTGTAATTCATTCCTGAGAAAACACGGGGTGATTGAGACCGTGAGGCGATTTTCGAGACTTGAACAGTGCTAACTTACTGGACCATTATCCTATTTCCCTAATCCATGACACTTATTTGATCCTACGTTCTAAACGCGCTTTTGCTCAGGTCAACCTGATGTGTTTGTAGTACCAAGTTCCCGTCGCGGAAGAAGGTATCCCCAAGACTGCGCAAGTTGTTTTTGAATGCCTTTTGGACTTCCGAACGCAGCTTAGACACCCCAAGATTCTACTAATCAAGTTGTACGTGGTTTGGGTTTTGTCTTTTTCTAACCCGACAATCTTTCAACCACCGCTGACGACCCCAATGAGGATGAAACACATCTTCGCGTTGTACTGAAGAGTTCGAATGATTATGGGATATCCGTCAGTTAGGCATAGTGCGCTTTTGAATTCCCCGGTCATTTCGTATATGCATGTGGTATCAAACCACTAGACATAGGAGGGGTGAAAAAGCCGCAGATATACACCATTCTTGATTCCATTGAGAAACTTCAGTGGTTCATCAGAATCCATACTACGGTCTGTTCAGTTCAGTGAGACCGTCCGAACAGGAGCACTTTATCACTAGGTTATGCGTAACACATGAGCTTGATAGCGTCGGCTGAGGTGATCAAATGAACAAAACCATTCTGAGATCCTCGAATTGTCTTCACAGTGTCAAAATCGCCGTCAGTGATTTTGGATTATATGCCGCACATAAGAAAATATACTGTGCACTGCTTCCCTTCCAACTCAGTTTTAAATCAACCAGGTGTAAAAGAAGACGAACAAGGAACGTTTAAAATTACAAGGCTGTATTACAAACTGAACAAGAATGACCAAGCTCTCAGATGACTGAACCAAGTGAATCCAGAAAGTAGTGAGATGCCTCACAGATACTAGTTTAAAGAAAGTTTATGAAATGTGCCAATGTACCCAAAAGTAAAATGAAATCCGAAGATCTCACCTACACAGAGAATTCCAAATTCTATTCAGTGACGCAGCAGTGTGCACTTCGAGTTGACAGGACTCGTTTAACTTTACGAACATGTGAGTTGACCAGCCGTTAATTGGTATCACGTATGAACCATATTAATTGAAATATACGATTCTAAAAAAGCTATGAGACCACATCTTCTGGGTTTTAAGAAGTTGCTTCGTTTGGTCCTTCGTGTCATGACTGGCATGTCGTCTCTGGTTGATGGGGTTTTCTAAGAATGGCATGACGATCTGTTACAGCCTCTTAATCCTGGGACAGCTAGATATCCTATATGGTCCAATATGACAATTCTAGGTTAAACGATTTTGTGATTTCCACTTACAATGCCTTTATTACACATTCATTAGCCGGTTCTTTCTTATTTATTATCAGCTCAAGCCTTATCGTTGTTCGTCCAAGTTCGTGGAGTGTTGGTAATCTCCACGTGTACCGTTAACCGTTACCCAGCTCAATGATCCATGTATTGTAACCGTGGCATCCGTGTCTGCCGTTTTACACACATCGCTTGTCTACCCATGCATGCGTTTCTTTCTTTCTATCTCAGAACGATCCAGCCAGGTTACCACACAGTCAGTTAGTTAACTGTTTGTGTCATCATGCCCCATCAGTAATTTGATCTTATTGTCGTATCCGATAAAACTAGGTGCCGCTGCTATCTCATGTTCGCACTCCATGCTGAGCTGACTACTCGCGGTTTAACGTGTATCACAAATGTCAGCAGTAAGGAACTCCTACTGTCCACCAGACACAGTAGCACATCCTCCAGAGGAACATACTAGAATTACAAACTTAACCAGAGTAGACCTCTCTCCATCTCGTGACTTGAACTTGAACCCGAACTAAAACTAGTCACACGATGGATACATTCCATCAAAAGTGTCCGATTGCGGCGTCGTTTTCTCTAGTAAAAACTAGCCGATATGAACAACTCATTAATTATTTTACCAAAATTCACGCTTTCAATAAAAATAAATCCAATCTGTAATTTGATAACTGTGTGCAACACAAAATCATAATAGTGTTACACAACAGGCGGCCTAGTTTGTGAGTAGTATAATGTGTGCATTCGGGAACCAAAGAGCAAGTGCCAACACGGGGAGGACGATAGACCGGGAGCGACTATTTGAATAGTGTTTACGCACTATGGGGGACTTGCCACCAGAGCGAATGACAACCTACCATTACTCAATGTTTGTGAATGCACGTCATCTGTGCAAATGAGTGTACGCGTTGGTGGACCTGTTTTAACATCATCTGTACGGGGGCTCATGCCACAAGCAACTTCGAAGATCAAGCGTCTTTTGCGGTCACAACGGTAGGACGCAGATTGCACATCCGAACTCCACAGAACCTCCAGATTTATCATGCGAGTGATGTGAAATCTACGGAACAAAAAGTACTGACAAATCCGAGGTCAAGTTTGGTCGGTTAATGTTATACGGATTGTCGGAAAATGTGTTGATTACGACTGAGCTGGAAAGAATAACAGCCGAACCTATAGGGGTTGAAGAACGTAGTCATGTAAGACAACACAGAACGTATACTGTTGAAATGTAAGTATCAGTTATTACAGGAAGCTGGAACAGTAAAACAATTAGATAACGAAAAGAGACAAACATGTCAGACATGTTCATCACAGAAAAGCAGTTACATGATCCATTAAGTCTTACTAAAACTGTTACAGGGCCAGTTCAGGCATGACTTCACAGCTGTCAGCTATAGGTGGACTAATGACAGACATAATGTCATGATTCAAGTTTGTCAACGATGGAGCCACTCATCAGTTGTATACCGTTCAAGCGGGAAACACTTTATCGTTACAGCTGTACAGTGAGCAAACAAGGAATGATACGGATGAGATGGAACAGCAGACGCAGAGAACATAACTTGAAAGAATACTGTTTCGGTTCCAAATGAAATTAAACCATGAATCATTTAATTCATGCAGAGTAAGTGATGATATACAACTTCAAATTGAGTTAACTTCTCCGAATCCATTTGTGTGAATGGATACAGTCCACCTGAGACTGTCAGTTTGCAGTGGATACGGCCGAGCCGGACTGTGTCCACTCACACAAATGGGGTGGGAAAGAAAGTTTTAGCTAAATTGCATTCAAATTCTTCCCTAACAAGTGGTGCTGGTAGAAATGGTAACCGAGCAGATAAAGGCTTTGGTGCGTAAGGTGAATGGCTGCTTGTTTGATCCCCTATTCAAACTATCTCCCTGTGCTGAGTTCAAACAATGACGAGGACGGCCATGCATTGTCGATTTGAGAATGAGCATTAAAGATCGTTGTGAATATAACAGCTAGATTTTTCTAAACATATTTGCCCGGAGAGCCTGGTTCACTGTGAATGACTGTTTAAAATGAAGGAAGACTGTAAAGACAATGTTACCTGACGGTTATAATCGTACAATGGAACGTGTGGTTCAACTTCAGCTATTTTGGAGCAGGATTACTCACATACATGAAAATTCGCACGAAACGAGACCCAGCATTCATATTGACTCTTCACATTTCAAACTTCACGCTGTGGCGTCAAACGCGGAATTTTTGATATAATTTAAAGGTGGTCTGCCTGCGTCCGATAATTCGATGAGAATCATAACGACTTACAGGACACCGTCACGACACTTCATTCTATCTGTGAGAAACATGTTTCGTAGCACAGACTCTTTATAAACAGAAAGTACCTCGTGAAAGATTGTTATACACTCTATAATAATTGTTTCGATTATAACAAAATAGGGCCATTTGCACAAACAATTTTGAACGTGAGGTCATAGAATAAACTTGTAATTTTTCACAAGAACTCCCAGATTTCTGAATGTCAACGTTCTTTTTTTGAATAGTGTATGGTCCAGTTTGTTCTGCAGATTGCCGAAGCTTTCTGGTAGTGTACATCCATATACGTTTCATGTCCAACATCATTATTCACGTTCCACTCCATCTGTCCCACTGAAAAGTTCTAGGGTGGCAGGTGAGACGTCACAACTGTCGACTACTGATTTTCCCAAACTTTAATACTAACTTAAGACAAAGTTTTTTGAATGATCCGCATAGCACGTTTGTTTTTATTATCAAAGTACTCTGGTTATTGTATTGGACTTCGGCCGACAGTGTGCGCTCATCTCACCTAGTTAAAGCTGACAATCATGCTCTTGTACGCACTCTACTCGAAGGAAAACAGAATTTGATGAGACTGAAGACAGTATATTTATTACCCCTGATTGTGATCAACGACACCCTGTTAAGTTGGACGTTTTCAAAAGTTGGTAAGTATCCCAAACTCACCTAGATGGAAGTGGTGTGTTACTAGGACCCGCCAATCACTACCCACCTGACCTGCTTTAGCTGACGCTCAGGAACACATCCTACTCGCTACTCTATGTTCTTTTCTGACTACCACTGACTCTTTGCCTGTAGTTTTTAACACGTGTTTCTGACATCGAACATGTCATTAAGGCAGTCAACCGAGTGTGCTAACATGGATGATCATATATTTTTCGTCCTAATTTCCACCTAACCTTTCTGAATAGTGCGAGGAACTACTGCGCGTGGATACCAAGAGGTGCACTATATTAATTAATTTTATGCAACTGCTCTCAAAATCTTGGATGATCAAACTGTGATGTCGTAAAAGGTGCCTTTTAACTTATTACGATCTACTAATCTGAAGATGAGGTATTGAAATCTTTTTTCTCTCTCTGTTAAATCTAGGACAAATCCAGAGGTGCATAAGCATTCTCATTTTCTAATATGTAATTTTCACAGCTAGAATAAAAGGGGATCTTACCAGTAACACTCTTTGTTTAGTGCCTACCAGTTGTAATGGTTTTCCTAAAACATGCTTGAAATCTCATGGAGCTATACCGTAAAGGTTTGTGCATACCCTTTAAAACAAATGGAGAAGATTTTTTAAAATGTTTTCAGCATATTTATTATCCCAGTAAACTGTTCAGGTCCGTGTACGTCGAAGGATTAATGTTGAAAATAACAGTATCGTCTATTGCATATCTGCACAATGCTCTCGTAAAATCTCACGAGTCGTATTTATTACAGTAGAACAAGTATTCCAACTTCTTTCGGATATTGGTTCACAATTCCAAATCACATGGATACTTTTCGAGATTTTTCTCTTTTCTTCTTTTTTCTCTTACTTTTTATCGTATCAGATGTTTTGCTTAACCGGGCCAAATCTGAAACAGACAGATATAATCTTTAGGACGTAGATGGTTTATGTGTAATAGTTGAGCCATTTTGAATACTAAGCCTAATGAATACACCGTTAGAGTATTAAAAAAGTGGTTTTGAATGAACACTGCACACGCCCAAAAAATTCGTGAACGATACAAAGGAATTTTCCACCGTGCTACAGGTTTACCTGTATGTGTGTGTAAGCGCCCGGACAATTTTTTAAATCAGCGGGCGCATGATACAAGGATGAGAATACGCACTTTAGACAAGTTTTATTCTATGACCACTCCAGTTATTTCACTCGTAGAATATGTGAGGTGTTCTTGGAACGCAATAGCTGGCTGCAATCGACCCAGTTGTTTTTATTACAGAAACTGAAAAGTGAAATGTAACACCTCAACTTACTAACCACCCGTCAAACATTCAGCTCAGCTCATATAAGCTGGTGGTGTTGAACACTAGTTTCATGTTATGGATAGTTAGGACCTTCTGGTGTGTACAGAAAGCTCAAAAGTAAACCATGTTCTGCATGAATTACGCCATTTGTACGACCTTGGGAATTGCTGAGACAGTGTAGAAAAATACTAAGATAACCAGCTCCTGATCGTCAACTGTAAATTTTGCAACTGGGACGTTTGACTACCATGTGTGTGGCTGGCTGGTAAACCGAAGTGGTAGGTGCCACTGTGCAGTTAGTATCCATGTGTATCTAATCGTCACAGGACAAATACTTACGTTATTGAAATTTCCAGATACAGGCGTTAAAAACTGCATGCGACAAGCCGGCTCTCCACAAGACCGGATGCCTATCAGGACGACTCAGTGGAGAGCACCTAATCCGAGCTGATAATATGGTGATCAAGAAAGCACATAATACCAGTTTAACGCACACACGGTTGTTCTGGATCATCTCAAAGGTGTAAAAAATAGGTTCGCACTATCAATATAGTTGAGGCTACCTAGGGGTAAATAGTAAGCCTTCGATTTCTGATTGGGGACGTGAGCCACAGAACTCACTGATTAGCCCTCACGTCCGTGTTTTCTGAAACGACACTGGTATGCATCGATGGTATCTTGGTCTAGTCGAACGTGTCCAATGGATGGATCAAAATCAGTTTCCTCCGTGAGACCTTAATTTGGACAAACTGTTGTTCCCACGCCCGTCTCCATCCAAACGACGATAGCTCTGGGAAGTTTAATACTACTCGTGTCAAGCGATTAGTAGTAATTTAAAAGGCACAAAACTTTGAAGCAGTGTTATTTCGCATTTTCAAGTTGACTATCACTCACATTTGATCGCAGTCTTCGCATTCAGACAGACTTTCCAGCCAGCCTCTTTCGAAAAGAAGCACTAGACTCGAGTTTAGCTCTCATTAGAGCTCGTCAGTAGTGCATATCCTCGCATTGTGTCACAAAAGATCATGATTATATTGTAAGATACATAGCCAGCTACAACTTTGCTAGCTAGTTTTAACCTCAAACGCAATCTGTTATGCAGATATGCGGAAGACCGAATATATGCAGGCAGAATTTTGTAGTGATCAATCGTCAGTTCAACAAACGTGTCATCCTCGTTATATGGCATACAAAATCCAGTAGTAACGAATATAATGGATTGTCACATGGAGGAAATAAGTGGTATTACATAGAACTGTACGGTTGAGCATTTAAACAATGAATAAGCGAACCATTTTGTGACACCTATATTGACTACTTTACAATTATTTGTCAACGATATAACGTTTTTTACAATAATCACTGAGGAGAACTAGCGGAATACCGCCTCTGTATGCATCTTACATGATCGTATTGATACCAAACTTAATCTCTCTTAGTCTATCGTACAGTTCTAGTTTTCATATCACTTATAGACTACCGGGACTTTTCTAGGTGGGAAAGTTTATGTAATTGTGCTTGCTAACTAAAGGTTTTTTCGCTTCGCCTTAAGAAAAATCGAGATGGTTCACTTACAGGCCAGACCCCGTTCTGGAGGCGCAAGTAGACAAGTCGCCAATTTGTAGACACAAGCCGGACATTTACGATATCTCAGCTCTTGAACTTCTTGTGGTGTGAACCATTCTCCCGTGAATGTCAACTCACCACAATTAGGACACTGCATCAAGCGTTTATAACAAAGTCCTGAAGACGGAATAAAACGTCAGTGAGGATTGAGTAGAGCATCACACAGAAAAGGAAATGAGGTAGGATATTGTTTACTGAGTTCATGAAAACAAAGAATTAGCGAAGAGTAACCGTTTTGTTCCACCATCAGGATGAATGCCGTACAATAAATAAGAAACAAGTAACCACAGCGACCGAGACAATTTGGTGATAGAGGTTGCTGGCTGCGTGTTTACTAGAAGTTAAACAACTCCTATTTTAAACTGACGTTGATTAGGTAGAGACCACGAACAAAGTCAGATGTCCCCACGAATACCGTTTGACAAAAATCGACCTAATAAAACAAAACTCCCAAAGTCGGCCGTTGTCAAATTTAGGAATGAGGAAGCGATCTTCGCCTGGGCTTTGCTAATGCTTGCTAACCAGAAATGAAAAAAGGCATAGACATACTTGACGCATAGGTACGATAAGGGCAGAGTCGAGAGATGCGAGAGAGAATCAGTTGAAGTTCCTGTTTGTATAGCTTGAAAAGAAGATCACTTTACTCAGATTCAAGGTTTGTGAGTTTCCGTGAACTTGTTGCGTTTCGGCAAAACTGCCCCTCAACTTAAACACTTTGGCACGAGCACTCTTGTTTTGAAGGTAGTAAACAGTAAGTCTGAACAAAAGCAGAATAACTACTAAATGAAATAAACAGGAAACTCATTACAAACAATTTGTGAGCTTTGTATACAGCCGGAAATACATTCTTTTCCGGCTGTTGATGAGGTTCGCGGAAAAAAATCGTAGGTCTTTCAATTCACTTACCACCGGTTAACTTTAAAACCTCCAATTATCAGTGAGAATATTTAATTAAATACCTTAGTGTAAACAGTAAATGGTAAACTGAAATTCGATAGTACAGCATTCTGTTGATTAACTCTATATATGTGAAGGAATAGTTTTTCGAAACAAACGTTTGTTCCACAAAGACTAACGGCTCTGATCACCACTGTTCCATAATCAAGGGGTGTGCAATCGCTTGCCTGAAAGATAAGTTGCATGTCTCCGTTATTCAGGCAACAGCTTCATATGTCTTGGCGTGGACGCTGTACGTTCGTATTATCAGTATCTCTGTTCTGAACCTGGATACTCACCCCAGTAAAACCTCATGCTAAACGGTTGCAGTGTTAGCGGGCTTAGGCGATCTTCCCGTAGTTAGAATCACAGTAACTGACAGCCAAGGATATCGGAGCTGACACAACTGATTAGACACAACCTATGACGTCCGGTCGATTGCTGACAATTTAATTTCATAAGGTCTTGAGTTAAAGATGTTACTGACTGGAAAACTTTCAGAGGATATAACATAAACCACTGTGAAAATTCAGTATGCCTCACCAAAAGCAATAATTTTTTGAAAAAGAAGTAAACCGGCAAGTAAACATTAAGATTTTGGTCATCTGTCTTTAGTTACTCACTTGGGTAAGCCAACAGAACGCTTTCAAATTCCTTTAAAACAGGTAACACTAAATCCCAGAGTTGCTCTTCAGAAATCGGCCAATTGTGCCACAGTGGTCTCTTTTTCTTATGCTTCCGTCTAGTTGGTTTGGAAGCTCTGGGATCTGATGAAGCCTCTGTCCACTGCTCAACCACATCTGTTTCCCCTTCTTCCAGGTTAGAAATCACACTAGGTCCTCCTAATTGATTGATAGAAGAAGGTGTAACGTTGTTTGCCGGTGGCGTAGGCTTTGAAACAGCCCGAATCTCAAAACGAATCAAATGAGTTGAATCTTCTTGTTCGTCCAGTGTGAATCGAATTAGAATATTGTTGCTGAAATTGTGCATCTGTACTCCTCCTTTCCAGTGAGCCACATAGTGAAACTTTAATCAACAGAATAACAAAAATTATGCTCTGTTAATTAACAAATATTAAGCGCCTGTTATAAAATGTTCACAAACTTTCTGAAGTTCAAAATGATGCTGGTTTAGAAAATGGGAGTCAGGAGAAAGACTCATTGTACACATCATCAACATAGGTTATGACGGGTGGAAGTACAGTCACCGGAGGCCATAAGACGGATAACATTGGGTTGAATGACGATTGGAATAGGCAAAATACAGTCAAATATTCGTCGGTATCTCTATGTAGTTGGACAATGTACAGATCAATCTGGATTACAAATAATGTTCACGAGTAGACTCATACAGGCGAATATAAACGCGTAATACCTCCTTAACTTACCGGAATGACCAGTGATAGCTTCTGAATACATTGTACTAATACTTAAGACCTAAAGTTTTAGGTATGATCAGTAACATTTCAATAATGGTTTTCTGCCATGTAGGTGTTTAACACCTTGTGACAGAAGACTCTGCGTTCCTTCCTTACCAAATGTTACCTCGCAGCCAGTTATTCAATGGGTAGTTCAACTCTGTTGGCCTTTACTTCCTCAACCCATTTCCCGTCGCCCATTTCACCCACCCAATGGAGTTTCTTCCGTAGTTGTAAGAGCAAGAGTAGATACACTGGACGGAGGAGCGCGAGAGTATAAAGTTTCTATAAGTAGTGGAAGCTACTCCACACTTCGTGACAGAACCTCAAGTTTTGGAGAATTGTAAACGTGTTTTAGTGCAACATTGTTCATCTGACTAGATGTGGTGACTGAATTTCCAACTTTAAAAGGAAAACTAATACCAGCAGTTTTCTTGCCACATAGAATGGTAATGTGTGGGTTTCACGGAGGGGTATCTTCTACAGTAATTATGTGTTCAGTAAGATTATCGGTCTACAGTAAAAACCGGTTTCATTGGTCACATGAGCATTCGGTCTCAAGTCAAAGGAGTATCAGTTAACGATCATATCAAGTTGTGCATCATGCATATTGAAAAAAATAACCATGCCAAATGGGTAAATTTCACTGACACTCCGGTGAACATTTAGGCTTACAACAGTAAAGGCAAACTTACCTTAAAAACTACAAAACTGTGTAAGCCTTTAACAAGTCTAAGGGTTTTTTCAGGGTTCGAAAGCATGTAAAATTCGGATCCGACAGGCTCAAAAGCTTTCACTGACCATTTCGTTAGACTGTGGTCAGACGAGTTGGTCATCAATAGTATGGGACGCAGCAAAATTTCGGATTTATGCACCTCCCTGATGCCATAGACATGTGACGCCTGTACTCATTTGAGTGTTACTTCTTCGTACACATACAGTTCAACCAAACCATCAGTTTTTAGATCTTACAGACAAATAGCAGCCATTAAATGAACTTGATTTAAGAAATTAAGTAATACACAAGCCAGATAAGGGCTCCGGGGCAATAATTTTAGACAAAGACAAGTGTTGGCAGAAGATACTGTCAGTATTAGAGGATCAAACGAAGTTTCGGCAAAAAGACAGTGGAAAATATCACTTAAGTAGAGGGTCACATAGGAAGGCATCTGCAGCCTCTTTTACATATGCACATAATTGACGAAATGGCGTGCAAATCTCTTAAACCGTGTTAGTCTTCAACAACTCAACACCACTGCGTCCCTAAGACAGGAGTCGGGAATGCAACTTAGGTCCATACCGTAAACTGGTACGCTTATCAGTCACCATTCTAACATCATCGACACAAAAGTTTCAGGACTATTCTATTAAAGATTCTTTTAAGTTGATTAGTGGCTTGGTCAAAACCGATCTTGCAGATGAGTCAGTGTGTTCCATAGACGTTCAGCCACTGTTCACGAGTGTCCAATTACACGAGATGATCGATTACGTTTGTGAGCTCGTTGAAACCAGTCATATTACTTTGCTTCTGCGTGATATTCTGAAGGAAACTTTATTGTTGTGCACTCAAAACGTAAACCCTCGTTTTCCTGACAAGTGCTACCGTCAAATCGATGGGGTAGCCATGGGAAGTCCACTAGGGCCCATCTTAACGGAATTTTTCGTGCTAAGCATTGAGCAGGAGTTAGCCCCAGACATAACAAGTCCGTCAACTGCAAACGCTACGTCGACGATACACTAGTATTCAGTCTTCCAAACAGGCATTAGATAACCTAGTATGTCGCCTAAGTAGTTATCAACTCAACCCGAAGTTGATGTGAATTTGAGGCCGAGAATTATTTTGCCGTTTCTAGACGGTTCTAGCTGGTCCTATTAAAAGTGTTGTCTATAGGAAATCCGCGTGGTCCGGTCAGCACATGAACTTTAGTAGTTCCAAACCTGTCCATCGCAAACGCACACTAGCGAGCACAACACACACGCGCAAGACGAATCCGTACACAAGATAGCCCTGCGAAGGGATTAGACTTGATCACGTCTGTACTACAATCTAATGGGCATCCAAAGAGGTTAATAGGAAAGCATAGTAGGCCGAAATCACCTTCCGAACAGTTGAACACAGTGAGAAAAAAGGTTTATATAAAATTGCCTTCTAAAAGTGGATACGGTATGCGTCAAACAGCGTAAAGACCAACGAATTCGAGTAAACGAGCAGATAACGCGGCCGAATTTTGTGTATTAGCTCGGACTCAGAAGCTGCCTGTCCATTCGACCAAAAGAGAGCAGTCTGTGGATGCCACCTCACATGTAACTGTAAAGAAAATCACAAAAGCAGAACCGAGAAGTGCTTAATCTCTAGAGTGAGGGAACATTTGTCTAAATAGGTGCGGAACTCCGCATTACAGAAAAACGACAATGTCGTCGAAACACTCAAGCAACCAGCGTCTTCAGTCGCAAGGCACGTCCTGACCATCGACCACGTTATCAACCTAGTTTGTGCATTTAGAATCCAATTAAGCCAATTCAATTCACGATTCCGGTGGTTTGCTGAAGCGGTCACAAACAATCGACTGAAGCTGACCCTGTGTGTTCAGAAGCAATTGTTCGTGAGCTTGACCCTTCCTTCGACTTAGTGACCTTTCCCAATGCATAACTGTTCGATATGAAAACCGTTTCATCTCATTGTGAAGTTGATGCTAACGAATCAGTGCGAAATGTTTGCATCTACCAGTTTCAGTATTCTAACTGTTTTGTTCAAACTTCTGAAGAGAATGAACTGTTTTAAAGTAACAATGTCTGCTTTTGTCCAGTGGACCCCTAAAATCCGTGTTCTTTGTGGTGAACAGAGGTTTGAGCAAGAGATTGGGTGTTCCGATGCAAAATCGTCATTTACTAATGTATCCATGAGTGGATTAATTCACATCTTCATGTGGCGAAACACCATATTAACCGTGGTCTATTTATTTTCTGTCTAATTTTCGTCTTATTTTCTGCACCAGGACAGTAACCTTTTTGTTCACTGCACAGTTCGATTACCAAATGCGTGGAATTGAATAGGTTTGGGATAGTTGATATGTGTATGGACTTTCCTAAGTAGAAAGCGGAAAATATCATCAGTTCGACATATGTGTACAAAAGATATAGGAGCAGTACCCCTGAAAATTTACAGGTCAGACAATCAGAGTTAATATGTGTGCATGCGCTTGGGCAGCATGCACCCGAACGTAATGTTTATCGGAGAAATCAAAGGGAACACTCAATCACTGGTTTTTAATTTCTTGTTCATTAGATATGATTTAAAACACTGAGTNAGATTCCATTCGGAATGGCTGTACTACATGCGTTATGATAAAACATGCGACTGCGATGGACCTCCGCTCAAACAAGACATCGAAGGCGCACATATCTTTACTCTTCACTGGTGATGACAGGGCACTCTGAATAGGACGAAAAATGAAACCACTGTTAAGCCGCACATACAAGACAGTTAAACTCAGAGTGTTGCATTCAACAACGTATGTGCTTTTAACTCAGACAGTAAATCAGCTGTCACACTTGCCCAATCAAACCTTACTTCTGAATTCAACCCTGCTTGCCGAGTGCAATGAGTGGGCCGTACGATGGGAATAGAAGACATTCGGCCACAAACAGTCATCTGACTACCAAAAGTAAAACAACTAAACGTGATGTTACTCGACGCGGTCTGGAATTTGATTACGCAGTACACCTGACAAAAGCTTTTTGTGTTGCTTGCCGGGCTGAAAACAAACACGCCTCGGATGTTTCCGAAATGCCAGCCTACATTTTATAAAACCATCTCTATGAGTTCCGAAGTGTACGGCAGTGGACCTGGTGTCACCTTGTTGACCAGTTACGTGAAGGCAGCTTATTAATTCTCTTTTTTCTTCTCCGTGGTAACCAATTTCTGTTGTGATTCCTAATTTCCCACTACATTCATTTTGTTCGTGCTTTTAATGTACCGGTATGAACCCAACGTGTACTGATTAACAACTTGCTGTTCACTTCACCTGTCGGACGATTATTGTATACATGACATTTGGATCGCTTGCTGACATATCTACTACCGGTGAGTCCCCCATCTTTATTTGTCCGGATTGTTTCTTCGTGCATTGAAAATATATTAACCTGCTACATCCACGCTCTCAGAACCGAACGAGGGTTGCTGATTGGTCTGTTGTTTCCATTGGATTGCCGGTATACACCCAATGAGTTATCCATTCGGATATTATTTTGTGTATGTGACCGATGAGAGTGAACAAAATGTTAGTCCAGAGTGCATCTTATACAGCCACAATGAAGTTGATTATATTCGAATGTCGTTGCAATGTTTGATTCAACCACGAGCATAGTCAGCATCGTCTAAACTGAGACTAGTGTCAGTCAACTTGGTTAATTCTGTTTGAATGCTTTTATTCAGTGGAGAGGAGACAGTTGATCCATAGAGATGCTCCCAGTATAAATGTTAAAACGGACTAATGTGCTGTGGTGATTAATCTAATTACTGAAAACAAGTTATTGTTGGAGATGTACTTTCATTGAACAACTTCTAAAAAACAGGCATGCTGAAAGCGAAGAAACTTGAGTTCCCACGTGAATAAATTAAATATCCATTTCAGTGAGAATTATTATGGAGTATATCTTGGTAAAGTATTTCCAAACAAGACCATGTACAAGCCCCATGTTACAGAAATTTGTTTTGTCTTATGAGTTACAGCTGTCCGACCGGCCAACCTACGATCTCGTGAACAAACCAAATCATAATCTTCTGTGTACCACTGTCCAACAACCGTACGTGCGTGCCCACATGCGGTGGCGTTAAAAACCAACCTGAACTGAAAATGGAACCGTCGCGGCCCAGCTGTCCTTGTATTTTCTATCAAGACCACGCCAAAGTCCCATACTGCTTCTCTCAAAAGGAATGGAAAATCATCAGATGTTTCCCATTTTCTAAGATCGACCTGTAATCCTTATTTCAATCATTTTTCAGTTCTTCCCGTTAAAATTGAGGACATCAAAATTTTGTTATATGCTAATGTACACTACGGAGCAGTAGTATGACTCCAGACAGAGCAGTGGTGAGTTCATAAGGAAGGCAAACGGTTTAAAAAATTGTCTGGTCTTAAAATTATGTCGCAGGGATATACTCGGTTGACCAGGACGAAACCAAAATTCTCCAATCATATTGGCCAGGTATTCACGTCTCAGCAATTTTGGGATTCTCACTGTCACTGTTTTACTGAAACTTGAATGTCTAACATAACTAGGTGAAACAGTTTGTGTTTTACACACTTCCAGAGAAGCTCAATTTCATATTCAAAACACTTGCTCAAATAGTTCAAAAATGTGAGTTACCTTATCGTCACTTCAAAGTGATTTCGAGATCACTGTAAGCAGCATTTGGGTGTACTCTGTGAGTAGAAAACGGTGAAGTTTTCGAGAAAATGAATAAACGATAGAGTCTACTATCCTTTACAAGAGAGGATGTTTTGTTCACATCCACGTGATGTCCACAGCGTGATTATTGGTTGGTCGTGAGGACACTAGTAAGCGTACTAGCTGGGACACACGAATCGGCGATTGGTTAGGAAGCTGTTCACTGATCGAAGCTAACGGTAGACCAGTGAAGTATTCAGTGTGGAGTAGCCTTCAACTTGTACTAAATAGAATAACATTCATATAGCTGTGTAATTCATGATGACTTTGTCTAGTTCGCCTCAAATGAGCTCAACAACATGACATATTTGGCAACAATTAGTTGTACACTTTGTTCACGAGACATACTGAGTTATCGGTTTGGTTGTTATGGCAGTGCCGTTATAACGCAATCGATCGACTGGGTGGTAGGAAACAGATCAACCTGGTTTTATCCGTTCAGCAACATGTGTTCCAGTCTATTAACTACAATCACGGTTGATCATGAAAAGTCACGCAAATCTTTCTCCGGAGGCCCGTGCGAGGGGGAGACTGCCTTCACTACCGTTTTTCCCACGTTCGTATTGGCTTACCGCATTAGCCCTTAGCCTTTATATACGGTTACACAATTACGATCTCAGGACTGCAATAACCTATGGGGAACCATCACCAACAGTGTACACGATCACGCGCCATCGATAAAAATCTTAACCACTGCGGATCTTCTCGAAAATATGGATTTGAGTGCCAGTGGGTTAAACTTCGACATGTGTGAACCACTCTGTTAATATAACAAAAAATCGCAACTTTTATTTTATTTCAAGTAACTTTACATTGCGTGCATTAATCTTTTTTGTTAAGTCTTATAAGATGTCCGGAATACGGTACCCAGTCGGCCGAATCTGCGAGCAGTGTGCGCGCCAGTGTGACAGTCGATAAGTCGAACACTTTTAACTGTTCAACAAAGGTCGCTTAAGGATTCACTGAGGATGACGAGTGCACCTATGAAGTACTGTGAATGGTACATGACGTAGGTGCATATCAAGTACGATTCCTGTTGGCACAGCTTTCCGTTCAGCAGGGCAGTTACTGACACCTATCATCTAGTCTTTACGTCTGATTGTGGTTTCGTCTGTATGGTTGCACGACTGTTTTTAGTAGTCATCTGATGAAGTATTTCGAAAGTTATTCAGTACTAATCAACTGAATGACTGAGCTTTCGAAATAATTTGCAAATACTCGATAGTTTTCCTTATCATCAAAATTTCACTTTCGAAGCGAAAAGATTATCCGACCAGATGAGTCATTTTCAAAATTGAAGGTATTTCACGCAGGCAGTAAGTGAGCAACGAGACGAAGTTAGGGGTGATAAGCCATTAGTCAAGTGTATATAAACAGTGAGTTGGAAAAAACGTGAAAAATGAGATGGATCATGAATCAACGTTGTCAGCCGAGTATGGTAAACAAACCAAAAATTGATAGTGAGAAGTGCAGATAAAAAAATCGTAATCCTACTCTGTCGAAAATCTCAAGTCAACCAACGATCGATACGAGTCACTGTGCCCTGACCGTTACCCATCCCCGTGTGTCACACTCAGGCTCTGTCAATTCTACATCCAACCCTTTAAGAAGACTAGATAGGTAAACTAAGTAGTTTACAGCAAAACACAATACAACCGCAAAATCACATTCCTGTGTGCTATTGCGAACGAAAGTTGGCTCACGTCTAGTCCTTCATGGCAAATAAAACTCTCAACAAAAGTTGTATCAGTGATTACCGGGTTTCTAGCTGAGTTCACAATGTTGTGTGCACTCATGAAGAATGAATCTCATCCGGCAATACACGTATACTGAGAAAACCCGAAACCGAGTGTTATGCGACAAAAGTTGCAATCTGTAACACCTTGATTGATCGGTACGGAGCCCGAAACAAATCAAATTAAGGAAGTTACTGTGAGTAAACTGTGCACAGGACTGCAAAGTTTCGAATCGTCTTCAGTTGACTGACGACATCCTAACATTTTGTAAATCTTGCAAGACTTCCTTGTCCCTAACTATTTACTACACGTAATCAAACCAACAATATCATCAAATTCTACCTTAACGGTGAGCGTAGAGACGTTTTAAATTTTGAGGAGAAGACTAATGAAAACTGGTCCATTTCACTGATTTTGAATTTTTCACCTGTGGCACCAGGATCGTTAAGAATACATCAGTCTCTCCAAGAGAATCGAAAAATTCGGCGAAATCGGTTCAGCAGGCGAATACGTGGGCAAATCAGAAGGATAGGTTTGATATTCATCGATCTCTCCCTTAACCACCAGTTATGCGCAAAACATCTCTTATATACAGCGGCAAAGAGTTAATACATACTTATATGTAATACAGTGTAGTCGAATCTTAGTAGTGGTACCAACTCTCGCTTCCGGTCAAGCAACATTATTAAACTGACAATCGTTGCACTCAGCGTTCAGGTGCTTCACTTTAAGGTTGAACCCTCAAATTGAAAAAATGCCATAACGCAAACAATAACAAGTTTTGTTACATGTAAATGCTATTTCTGACAATATGTTGGTATGTTTCATGTCTTAAGGTTCCCACTGTCCGATTAAACTGCTTCAACATATCTGTGCACATTAGCTCAAAGAAAACACCAGTAGAATGTTCACTTTGAGGAAGGACGAAGTGATGCTTCATGGTAGTTCAGTGACAGGCGAAAAATTGTCTTCCCCTTCCACCATCCCTCTGGATAAGCCGTATTAATCAGGTAGTGAGCTATACTAACTTGCATGTCATTTTGTAAGTGCTCAATGAAACATTTTTGGTGTCATGTTGCCTAGTTCCCTCAAATTAAGCCAAGTAGGTCGCTGTTTCAAACAAGTTTTATGGGAAAGGCGGTAATTTTATACAATACAACGCGTTGAGTTGCTGCAGAAGATGAGGTGAATTGTCTGCTTTTCATTCACAGGTTTTATGTCATAAAGCCTCTGCCATTCGGCCGACGAGTCTTTGCATGAACTTTTATAAGGAGGTGATGGTGTATCAATGAAGTGGGCGTCACCGTCCATGTCGCTACACTGTGCCCACAACCTTACAGTCGTTGATGTTCGAGTAGACTAGGTCATGTGATATTTCCGCTGGAGCAATCAACCTTTAGTCAGCCTAGGCCTCCAGGTTGCTGACATCGTACGTCCTCCGGTCCTGTCATGCGTTCATTCTTTTTTGTTGTAACCCTCAGCTCCCCTGTGTACTTCCTTGTATTTCCTAGACTCTTTACCGTGTATTGACTGCATACGACTCCTCCAATCTGGCTACAACACTTGCTGGACGAACGGCAGATGTGCAACGAAGCGTTTTATTGAACCATTTTCAAGCGGTTAAAGCTTATTCGGTGCTCAATCGTTACTTTTAGTCCGGATTCAGAATGCCCTTTGATTACTCTGAGCTGCTTGAACTATATAACTCATCTACGAGTTCTTGCTAGACGGTCCTAACTACCTTCGGGAGGCTGAGAAGAGAAACACATTGACGTCCACAATTGCGTGCGAAATCCACAGTCGATGAAACACAGCCTACGCTGGACTGGTCATGGGACAACAGAGCACATTGTCGATACTAACCGTACCGAGTTATCAAATCCAATGTAGTTAACGAAGAAGACCTGCACACTGGCTACTGTCCTTCCACAACCACCGCGAAGACTCTTCTCTGCATGACAAGAAGACACAGGAAGTTCTGTCCCTCTATCATACTGCACCTTAGCTGTTCCATTTTTAATCAATATGTTCTAAACGAAAGAGGTAGAGCATGTAAGTTGTTTGCTTCGAAGCACAGTACCTGACGGAAAAGAAATGGATTCTCGCTTTCTCTCACATGTTCAAATCCTTACTAGAGAATTTTGACAAGCTTCAAACAATCATTTCATCTAACACGCCGGTTCGAAATTTCGTTCAAGGAGGCGTTGAAATCATTTCTTCCGGTCGTTGACCTGGGTTAGTTGCCACTTTTGTCTTATTGTGTCTCTCATTCTCTCGGCTAGTTTACTTTTGTTGAGACTTTCGTACGTGAGAAGCGATGAAGTGCTATAAACTCTGCCAATCATGAGGCAATCCTACTCTTTGTTTGCGCACATTTTTTTAGAAGACGTACACATATACGTGAGGTATTCATATTTGGTAATGCTACAAGTAGCACAATGTTGAAGACAGATAGTATACACATCACCTGTGGTATATATCTA
This sequence comes from Paragonimus westermani, assembly GCA_008508345.1. Classification (NCBI taxonomy): domain Eukaryota; kingdom Metazoa; phylum Platyhelminthes; class Trematoda; order Plagiorchiida; family Troglotrematidae; genus Paragonimus; species Paragonimus westermani. The sequence goes on from QNGE01003994.1 coordinate 34,322, forward strand.
ACAACAAATGCTTACGGAAAATATACTGCATCTACTATAAACAAAACACCATATACACACACGTGTACACCATATCCTATATGTAACATGGATAGTATATGTATTCGATAATTAACACATTATAATATATGTATGTATATATATATACAAAAAGAAAAATTTAACAAGTCATGGTTTACCGCAAAATTTTGAATTCAGCGGGTGATCACAAACAAACCGGTAGAATTGTTTGCTGCTCCGTGTTTTGTTAGAGGCCTATTTAGCAGACATGCACAAAGAAGGCGCTTGTGTCAGCGAGACGTAGGTTCTTGCATGGTTCACTTCTATCTATGGCACACCACCACGCCCGTGACCTTGTATATGTCTAACTCTGATTACATTTCTTCATGCTATCTCCTAATTGCGAGACTTTTCCCCAATTGGTTAGCGCTGTACACCCACAGTCTTGTTCGTGTTTGGTGCGACCTTCCGCTTTCTTCTATAGTTGTTCAACTTGATAGGATGCATTTCCGCTATGTGCTTCTACACAGCATCTGTGGTCATAATGTAACAAGCAGCGCGAGACGTAAACCCTCATAGTGTTTTGAAAAGATTCATCAGATGTGTTTGGACAGTTGTCACAAGAACACTGTACGTCTACTTCCTGCTGGCCGCTTGCTTGCGAGTCGGCGTTGGTTCCCTCAAGCATACACGCGGCAATTACAGTTTTAAAAAGCTTTTGTCTTGGGTTTAGTGATCACGAGGAGTGGAACATTTAAAATGTAAGCTGCATCATGAAATCTGTAAACATGTACACAAAACTTGAGTCACTATGCGATAGTACTTCAATTCTCACTTATTGGTCCTTAATGCAGAATCTGTAAGTTTTATATAGAGCCAGCATGACCACCAATAAGTAGACAAGTTAACCAGAATCGTTTCATTTTGCTACAATTCACTAGGGAAACTGGGTTCGTTGTATCGAAGTCTTCCACCGCTGTTCTAATCATTCAGTTAATCAATCTAACACGTTTCAGATTACACACATTGACTAGGTTTCGCGAACTTCACTCAGTACACGCTAGAAACGAATAACCGTGAAAAGTGTTCGCATCTCCAACGTTTACCCTAGTAGATTAAGCCAGTAACATGGTAGACTTTGCCCAGAAGATTTTAACTAACGGTATCATTATTAAATACCGTGTACAGAATCAGCATTATTTACCATCTTCTCTACACAGTGGCTTTGAAGACTTCTACAGTCTGAAGTTAGTGATAAATATGGACCGTAATGCGCGTTTCATAAGTTCACAGAAAACCGGAGTTGAGATCCAGATTCAGATTGCGATTTATAGCGTAATTGTGGTTTTGGAAAAACGAAAATTTCCCTTAAAGCGTACTGACTAAAATTTAGGGGGATCCAGAAACTGTTACCAAACAGCTCACAATAGAAAATTTTTTAATTGACTGAATTGTGACAACTGTTTCGGACGTTGAAGACCATATTTGTGAGGTCCCTTTCCACCTATATTACAGTGTAGAATGTTCTTAGATATGAAAGAGGAATGTGTCACGTTTTTATCTGATCGTCCAACAATAACAATTATGCCTGCTAATGCAAGGCAACTGAGCTCAACCAAAACAACATGTTCGTGTTCATGATCAAGTCAATGGGAATCAGAAAATAACCCTTCAGCAAGACTACCAGTAGTAAATGAATGCAATCGGAGCATAGCAACACAGACGTCAATCATTTAGTAAAATCATGTGCCTTTTAAATATTTAGAACAAGCATTGGTGACACCTCAGCTAAAACAGAGTTGCCGAGTGGGATTCTGCACTGAACGACACAGGTTAGTTCAGTTCTATCCCAGTTAATTTGACGAAATTTGCAAAACAGCCGATTCATTAACGATTTCGTTACAACAAAACTACACCTTGAATTCTTCTGGCCAGTTTAAGCGCACTGTAGCCCGTTCGTAGCACCCGCTTGGAAATTCGCGAGGAAATCGGTAGACAGGTGTGATAGAGCGTGGACCATGTAAACAGGCCTCTGCCCACCAATCTGCACATGAACCTATTTTGGGGGGTTCAGTTGTGGTGATCAAACAAGGGAACAACAACGCAGGCAATTGACCAACGACAATTTCGGCTGAGGTCCCTGTTGGAGTGGATCGTGCAGATGGGTCTTCCCCGAAGGTAACGTACAGTCCTGCACCAACAGCCACTTCTGCTGGTGTAGGTGGCAGTGTGTTGGCCTGCCAGAAAGGAAGTATAAGACATGAGAATAATGGCGTAAAATCAGTCCTCCTCTCTCATTGTGAATATAACTAGTCTGAGAGTGGTAAGTTCGTTAGGAGCTCATATGATGTATCTTTGTTGTATCAGTGAAATTGGGTAATACCCAACAATTCTCAGGCTGCTACATTCTCAGTGAAACAGTCACATAAAACCTTCTTTGAAAATCAAGTCTTTTCCAATAGGACAAACTCGCTTTAGTCCTCTCGACGGAGAGAGGATTAGGCTGAAGTGATTAACATCCGACGGTTCTTACGTCAGCAGACTAGACACAACTAGATACCGAGGAATTATTAACCTTGGTAGTGAGTGGTGAGTTTAATAGCTCGTTGGGTGTGATAGTCAATTTGTTGTAAAAACAATGTCACTGACATAATTTCACAGATTTAGCATTCAGACCATCACTTTCGAATAATCAACCTCGATAGTAATAACTAGATTTTCTTGTGATAAACTGACTTTTCTTTATCATAGTTTAGTCCACAATCAGGGATCCAGCCCATAGTGACAGGTTTGGGCTGACTATCACTCGTTTATCGTAACACATGGATTGTCTGGCTCTCCAGTCACATTCGGTTGGAAGGTTTTGATCGTTACCTGTCTGTGGACGTATTATCATAGCTTCGGTTATCTCACGTGAGTCAATCAAGCCAAGCGGCGTCACCTGTCTAACATGAGTTGATACATCAAGGCAGATTAATTTGATCCACATAACAAACAAACTGCTCTCAACCGGAAATCATTCTCACTAGGGAGAAGCACCATGTTGTTATTTTAACAACACTAATTACACTATCATTAATACTCCGTAATGCAAACTAGAAAAGAGTTGGAACAAAAGGACTGTTGTTCATTCTCTTATTTTTACTGGAAGTTCCCCTGACTAGCGGGATTTGGTTAATCCAAATTAAATCTCACTCACCAATGATCATAGCATTCATATTTAAATAGGCCCTCCATCGTAGGTGACTGAACATTCAGAATTGAAAATTCAGTCGTACCTTCTGTGATTTTAGTGACCCATTGCGCAATGAGGTTGACACATGAAAGTATTATGCCCAGTTATTAAAATTGATGTGACGAACAGGATTATTGCGTTTCTGGTTTCTCATTAGAAGTAAGTGATAACTCTTGTATGAACTGAGAACGTACCAGCACACTGGAAACCAGTACTGGGATTCTTCAGTGAGTTACCACCGGGATGACGATGCACCGGCCAACTTAAATTACACAGCCCAGTCATTTGATAGGGGATTTCTAATTCAGACGGATTTCCCGTTAGACCTCTTAGAAAGAACTGACAGGCTCGAACTTTTTACACCAAACGGCTTATCAATTGTACCTATCGTTACTATCGACTGGGCTTCGACCTGAGGTTCAAATTCTCACGGATCAGCCTTATTGATTGTCGAATCAATGAGCGATAACGATGAACAATTCCAGCATTTACCGTTGCAAACAAAAGTACAAAGGTTGTCAAATGCAGACTTCATGGCAAGCACTTCGTGTGTTTTTTAAAACCTTGATACAGTTCGTTCCAGACTGGAATACTTCGCTCAGCAATGCCGACACAAAGCGTGAAGCGTGATTTTCTGTTCTTTTCAGAATTATTCACAATTGAAGGCAGTTTGCAATTTCGAGAGAGTGACAAGAACCTCGATAAATGCAAGTCAGTTGTCTCCACACTTATGCACATTGCAAACTTCGTCAGTGTGAACATTGGGCACCCGTGACCAACCCACTGTTTGAACCGAAGTGAGCCAACAAAAACTGGACGTGTGGCGTACTCTTCAAACCTAGATTTGATTTGACTATCTTCCAACGATCTACATTCCAGCACGGATGATAAATCCTGTTCTCAGCACTTGTACTAAGAAATCAGACGGGTTACACAATGAATTCTGAAACGTATTGATCAGAAAATTTTCAGGTGACAGAAAACAAACACGTTTCATCACATCAGTCGCAACGTTTCGCAGCCATCCATGCCGAGTTAGATAGAGATGTTGGCGAAACTCTTTCACCAATTGAGACCAGTATTGATCTAAGGTTCACCCTAAGTCCGAGAGTAGGCCATAGGAAACCTACCGGCGAAACTCAACCGAATTCTGCCATAATGTTTGTCCCACCCACTAATCTGCCAGTTGATTAGGTAAACACTAGTTTTGCGACAAGCCAACCTTGCTGTCCAATCCAACAGTTCGCAATGGATGAACCGGTTAAAACCTGAGCGCTTTTAGGGAGAGTTGTCCAATTCAGGCAACTTGAACAAAGCCCTTGGACATCTCTTCCTAACACTTTAAGACTGCCATGCATTATTCATTTCACGTCTGTATGTTTGAGACGGACAGTCACTCAGTAATTTCTTGTACGCTTTTCATTCTATCGACTCTATTGCGTCCGACCCAGCGCAAACGTTTATTGGTCGTACAACGTGTGGATTTAGCACAACCGTTGAAGTTTAACCGTGAAACACTGGATCAGTGTCATCATACTATGACCAATCAGCTTTACATACAATGCATCTATCCTGCGAAAGGCCCCGCAGTCTCACTAGAAAAATTTATCCTTTCCATACGTACATTCAAAAATTCGTGTCAAAAGTTTGATCTTACCAGCAGCACGGGAATACAATTTATGAAAACTGGGGAACCATGGCTTCGTGCTTGGGAATTTGAGGGTAGCTATAGAAAATATTCTGTTAGGAGTTTGTAAAATGTGACCAAACATTTTCAAACATTCCCACGAACCAGAAAAAAAATCTAATGACGTTAGATGAATAAAAACTTTCAACTGTAAGATATCCGCACCAAATGTAGTACGAATGAAGTTGAATAGTTTGGGCGTCGTGTTTAACATTTCATGGACAAACAGATTGGGAATAACACAACGTTACGAGCAAGTTGTAATACACTACGTTTCAACCACCTCGGGTGACCTTCCTCAGGAGCTAGCTCTGAACCCTTCTTAGGGCACCTGAGTAATAGTGATCCGACTTCTAGAGTGTCTTCTAAACTGGGATTAAACCAAGATCAAGTACTAATCCATAAGATATGCTTGTACCTCAATAATACCATTTGACAGATGTTTAAAAACGTAAGGGACAGTCTTGGCAACAAGTCTGTCCCTTCCAGTCACGTTTTTGTTGAATTGGTGAGGTCACCATTCCGCAAGACCATGACGATACACCCGGCTGCGAGGGAACAGAAGTCAGCTCGGAATAAGACGATGGTTCGATTAGCTGGAAGACGCTACTTCAAAAATATCCTCCAACAACAACTACAAGTAATCCATAAGCAACTGCCGAATGCACAAAGGGGATAGTAGAGCCCAATTGTTATGCTGGAACGTCAAAAGCTATTCACAGGAGCTGGGATCACCTAAGGTTCATTGTTGTTTTTATAACGCAGCACAGTTTTGTTCAAACTCAGTGCGCTCGAAACACCTGTTTGCTTCAACGATCTATTGATTCTATACGCAGTAAAAAACATACTTGATCTATCCACAAATTCACACTACACGGACTGAGCTGGAACTAAAAATTATGAAATATAAGCATCAGAGATGAATCACGATGATTAGAAATTCCGAAGTTGACATTCGCGCGCTGAACAGGCGTTCGACAAAAGATTGCGCCGGGTTTCAAGCTTCATACAAACAATACGCCACAAGGACTGTCATTATTGTTGTAACTTGAAACGACAGTTGTGACCTCTCAGGCACATGGGTATCAATTACGAGAGGACCTTACTAACTTGCGTCAGTGGCTGAATGCAAAACGGTGAACAATTTGAATAAAGCAGGTAGTAGGTTGATATGCCACCGTTTGTCACGACAATCTTCACTGCACCATTGCGAGTGCATACTACGGTCCACTTATACATCAGTAAGCATCGCAAGGTGCAATATGAAATTCTTGAGGGGAAATGAATGTCTTAGGTGTCTGCACAGGCGTCTCCCGGAAACTTTTGCCAAAATCCTCAGTGGTTTTGTGAATCTGAGACGCAAAACTGCCAAATTGTTTGAACTTTCAGAATTCCACCATTCCTGTGTTAAGCGAAACAACTTTCCCGACAGATTCTGTAAAGAACTACCGGCCGGCAACATTCGTCCTTCTAGGTGCAACATGACACAGTACCAATTGTAACCTCGAAGATGATATGGTGATGTTGGCAAACTATCGAAATGTGTTCAACCAGAGACGCTCAATGCTGAACCAATTCAACTTGGTTTGTCGAATAAGGTTTGCAAATTTTTGCTCCATGACTATTAAAAAACTAAGGTTTCTTTGCTCGTCTATTCTCACAGGTGATGGTTGGCGAGAAATTTCTTCGGGATTCATCAATCCGTTAGACCTAACGCAAAAAGTCAACGGGAAGCTACAAATATTACTTGGATACAACTTCGTAAATGAAGCAATCTTCACGTCTCTGAAGTCAATTGGTACTCAGGCTCCACAGCTGTATGGAGTTTTAGAGTTTCACAAACCCGACCAAGCTTTTCTACGTCTAAATGGCCATAACACAAAATAGCTAAATGGTTCGCGAAACTTCTGAAGCTCATTCCAGACCGAATTGCTCAGTTCTGTCTGCAAGGTAGTTTAGAACTTGCTTGTGCAGTTGAAACAATGAAATGTTCAGTTGGTGTACAGCCGCTATTCACATGTGTTCCCCTTAACTAATGTATCGAATTCCTCTGTTCTTATACGAAACAACATCATCTAGAGGTTGGATTGCCTGAAAGAGAGGTGAAGCGACTGTTGCTGCTCCGTACCAAAAACATCAGTTTCGCTTTCCAAGAAACAGCTTACGTGCACGTTCACCGGGTACCTACGGATAGCCCAATCGGCCTTTTTCTGGCAGACATTTCTGCAGAACAGCTTCAGTAACCAGTAACAGAACAGTTATCTCCAGCGAACCTGCACTAGTTGCATGTAGATGATATCTTTCTAATCACAAACAATCAGCTACAACCACAGAGCCTAATGATTCGAATGAATTCTTTGCGCCCAAACATGCATTTCAGTAAGAAAGGCGAGAATCAAGGCAGTTCAACATTTTTTGGCACATGCATTAGGTGAAATGTAGATGGCTAGACTCAACAAAGTACCCATTGCAAGAGCACTTGGACAGGTCAGTACCTGATTTTTTGAGGCTTTGTATCCCGGTGCTATAAACAAATTTTGGTGCGCATGTTGTTTGATCAGACCAGACGTGTGTGTAATGAAGGTATGCCTCAAGAAGAGATGGCCTTGTTAAAGACCACCTTATAACTGCATGATTATCCTAGGCCTTTTATTGCAAAATTCATACGGCCCCTTGATTTAAGAATTCGACCCGACACAGTGTCCAAGAAGCCGGTATTTCTCCGTCTTCCTCTCAACGACGATTATGTCTGCCAACTAATTCATCGTCATTTGGTTGGTTCTATTGCGAGAACTTACCATGCGGATTTCCAGTAATTCTGTTCAAAACATCCCCGTTTCTAATGCCATATGCGAAACAACCGGTACCCGAGTTATCCAGATCCAATTTTATCTATGAATATCGATACAGATGCGGACTGAGCGCCACGTGCGAACCCGGGTCATGGCTCATATCCTAAGGTGGGTCAAAAAAACAGGTCACGCAAACTCATGACTCCACAACCGAGCATAGAAACAAAGAGCCTGCCCATCCACTGCGCCTCATACTGTAATGGCGCAACACCAGTGCGATCCTACACCGGCCTTTCACGTTACCTACTCATTGTCACACAAGCGAACACTGTGCTATGCTGATCAGTTGCTGTCACTCGACAGTACAAACTGGTGACGTCGGTGCAGAAACAACCATTTGTAGCATTGTCACTACCACGGTAGTAACAACGATTGTGAACTCTGAGATTTGTCTTTCTGTAATACCTTGTTCTCTTTCCCGTACTGATATATAAATAGTCTGTAGCATGTATCCGTAAAGATGCAACGAAATCTGTCCAGACATGACTGATGGCATACCGGCCCAATACCTTCTTCAACCAAATTCTTGACAGGAAATGAATCAACAGTGAATAATTCTTGTCGATGATTTCAAATTCCGTCCACAGTCGAAGGTTCACCACAGAGCTAATTTACCTGGCCGATTACATCAACACCCTTTTTACCACCATCTACGCATACCCTTATTTCACAAAAGTCTGTGGACTAGCAACTGTCACCTAGGTATATACTCAATGGCCGACGTACTGTTTCACTAATGTGACCGTTCTACTGATTCACGTTATACTTGTCTTAAATGCTCCAGAAGTGTAATTACTCCAAATAGTCTGACAAGTATTTTGACTCAACAATAAAACCACAACAACAAACATTAATACCGACAGATCACAATCCCCTTTTAAAACAACCATTCAGTGCCACACAAGTTGCCCAATAAAATCTGCTTTGATAATTCACATCTGCATCTGACAAACTGGTAGTTCCATCAGAAATACCAAGTTCCCATTGGAAAGATTTCAGAATTTTAAGGAATTGCACGTAAACATTAATGGTGCCCATATCGAATCAAACTATGAAAAAATTAATCGGCCAAATTCTGACATTTATGTCACAGAAATGTACTAATGTTGTATATGATTGAACCTTAATGAGAAGTCCAGGTGAGAGGTCAGTCATGTAACAGGACCCGGTAATGATCTCGAATACTCGGTATATCAGTTACATCTTAAGTTTGCTGTCTACTGCAGTAGACCAGTTTCAGTTTCACGAAATGAAGTAATTTTTTAGTAAATCAGTTTGGTCTGTAGGAAAAATGTTTAACCTAAGTTAATGCTGTCCTAACCCTGTCATACTGAGGAGTTTTCCAGTTCATTTTTGTCTGTACCGTGATCTGACGACAGTCTGTTGCACTTGTTACACATCTGCCTTGCACGGCAAATACTTGTCATTCTCCTTAAACCGTTCCAGGTCATTCTGTTCTAGTGAACCTTACCCTGGAATTATGCGTACGCGTAAATATCCTAATCTTTCCAGTGTTTAATTAGAGATCCAGTTGTGAAACAGCAGTCCATGGCTTGGTTCGAACCAGTGAAAGAGCAACACACCTCCATGCCGTGTGTGATCTGCTGGACAGGATGCATTCTCACATTGAAAGCCCATACTTCACGTTCTATTCAGATACACATACCTTCCAGCATACCATGCTATTCATCTATCCATAACACGAAATACACACACGACAATTCCGGTCTGTTTAAAGCTCCTCGTGACACACCTTGGTAACTACAAATCCCAGACTCACTTTTATCAGGTCGTCCATCATTCCAGAACGTTCCGCTAACTCTTTATGGTAACTTTCAGATGTTGGATAAGCCAGTTCCATCCATCGCCACAACAGTTCAAGGAAACAAGTTCCGTTCGACAGGTAGGGTTTGCTCATTACAAACCGATTGTACTCTGCCAAAGCGACCCATAAATCAGAATACACTATTCCACTTCCTCGGATCAGTTCACGCCGACATTCTGCCAGCCGACGCGCTGTGCTGGTGGTTGTACCGTATTTGAAGTTTCGCAATAAATGTGATGCAATAGTTGGGGTCAAATTGGCCTCTGTGTTAACATGTTCTCCTGGACTGGTCAACAACTTCGGTAAAAATGGGTTGGTTAAGTATTTAAGACAATCCAGCAGAAATGTTGGCCGAATGAGAACCAACTGCTTTGGAACTGGTCTTCTGTCAGAATTTGCATCGCTATAGTAGTCCCCTTCCTGTTTCGACAACATTAAGTCTGGAATGTAAAATCGTCCTGTGTCATGCAAATACCGAAACAATGCCGTCACATCTGAGGTGGATAGGTCGAATTTGTTTTGAATGATATAAGCTAACTGACTTTTTTCCATGACGATAGCCTTTTTACCGTCTGACTTTTTTGCATCAAACTGAGAATTTACAATTGTTTCCAAATAGTCATCAATATCGGACCACACCGGAGGCATGGGAGCCAACAAATTTGGTAACATGGATGAATTTTGTAGAGTGTATGCTACCAGGGTTTTGAGCAATCTCTCCCATCGTGATCTCGTTATGTCATCTTGACCGGTGCACGAGATCGGTAAAGCAGCGCTGTACAAGGACAATTTTGTGGACTCCAAAATCTCATTCAGTTGTTCGTAGTGTTCACTCAAAGAGACAGAAATAAATGGCAAGTCTTCTATGCGTTTAATCTCTTCAGCAAACCAATGTCTTCGGTTTTGTAAGTAGACTAATACGTCTGTATGCATCTGGCTGAGAACACGTTTTAGTCCTGATTCATCTGGCTTCAAAAGGTCACATTTCGTTCCTACCAGAACAACCGTGATTTGATCCGACCGCGGTAGCAACATGTCCAGCCATTGTCCAATCAGTAAGTGAAATTCCCGACTTTTGTTTTCCGAATTTGAATAAATGTATAAGTCGACAAACAAGACTATAATTGTCGGAATTGTGATGAAATAAGTAACCAGTTGCTTGTAAACATTCAATCCCGAACAGTCCCATATGGTCAAATTGATGGGCCGACTTTGTGCTTGTTCCAACTCACCCACATTCACACGTTGTTGCAGACATGCAGCATCAAATGGAATGTCAAATATATCGATTCCAAATGTCTGTTCTTCAATTGCATCTGTAAAACGACACTGGCCATCTAACAAACTCAAAACTAGACTGGTTTTTCCACAACCTGAAGATCCTAGGAACATTGCTTTCAGACCGTGATAGATTTGAGTATCTGTTTTACTCTTGTAATAAAATTCCATCATAGCATCTATCCCATTTGAGGCTACAGTTTGTGACGGCCATGTAAGAGGATTTTTTCTAATATCCATCTGGAACAATTCAGAAGGTTTTATGCCTTCCAGTCGACTTTTGTTGTCAACCCATTTGAACATACTAGCTGGTATGCATCGGATTTGATTATGACTCACGTCCAAGTTCCGTGTAACTCGGGCCAAGCCGACCGGGATATTCACGAGAACATTGTAGGACAAATCGATTAAGTGACAAACTGCAAATCGCATATTCGTTCCTGGCTGAATAGTGGGTAAAACAGAAACATTGTTATGATCAGCCTTGATCAACTGTACACAAGGCAAAACGAACAGTGAACCGGGCAGAGTGACCAGCCCATTATAAGACAGGTCGATAACACGTAAGTTAGTCATGCGCCGCATCCCTGCACCATAAATTGGCTGGACAATTTGATTGTGAGCGAAGTATGCATGTTCCAGTCGCTTTAATTTAAATAAATCCATGTGTAAGGCTGTAAACTGGTTGTAATCACCCATGAGCACACGAAGATTTTGTGCTGAATGAATTCCGTTTAAACCGGAAAATCGATTCCCATTTATGTACAAACGTTTCAGCTGTTTCATGCGTGACAGTAGGTTCACTGGTAAATTGCCTTCGAAAAGGTTGTGCTCCAAGTGAAATTCTGTAAACGAGTGCAACCAGTGGTTGTCTGGTTTCTCTCGTTGCCTGATGCGTTTTATCTGATAGACCTTGTACTGCTGATAGGCCGTTTCTAACGAGTTCCAGAATCCAGTGGACAGTCTGTTAAAACTCAGGTTAATCGATTCCAAGTGTTCACTGAAACGACACAGTAGTTCGGCCGGAACAGATAGCATATTCAGTTCGGATAAGTCAACTCGGGTGAGAAATGGTGCAGTTGCGTACAACAGGTCGAAAGAGGACTGAGTTAGCTGGATAAGTTGTAGACTGATGTGGGAGTCGAAATCTTGGATAAATTTGTAGGCTTTCACAGTCGATGCTGTCAGTTCTGGTAAGTACTCCAAGACTGAATTTATACATATATGTTTTCCCGCTGTTGAGGTGACCTCTGTTGCTACCATTGCTGGTGGAATGCGCTCTGGTAACGAATGGGGATCACCCATTGGTTTGACAAGAACCCATGCCGAATTGTCGCTCGCGTTTTCAGATACGGTGGAAGTTTTTGTGAATTTTTGAGCTTTCATCTGATCTTTCTCTTCTTCGGCTTGGAAAAACAGTCCTACAGGCAAACTGCAGCTGTTCATTTATACGTTTGTATCGGTCTGAACAAAAACCTGAATTAGAAAGCCGTCATACGGATCGGTTTGATTAGAAATTGTTTTAGAAAAGTACGCACAGCATTAGTGATCAGGTGATCTTTGCATGCTAGGTCACAATATTGTCTTGGATATATCGATCTTCTATCGAACTAACCATGACAACTGGGTTGGACTGATTATATATTTTTGTATCATTCTATTTCTCTTTTTAAATAACTAACAACGTGCGTTTTTACAAGCCTACGCATTCAGGAGACTGTAGACTGTTTGGATTAAACTTTGTGTTTTAATCTGAGTCCCATAGCCAACTTGAACTGGTAAGGTGACGGGTAAGAGCGGGCTGGACAAATAGTGACGTGCCACTAACCAGATCATATGATCGATTCCCAGCGAAACTCAATTGACTGTGTTATTCAAGATACAAAGCAAGCGTATATAAAATGATATTGTCCGTTCAAGATATCAAGTACTGAGCAAACACTGTTAGCATCTGCTCATCTAAACCAATGCATACGAGCAATTCTTCCAGGCTTCATAATCAACAGTCACTCATTTGCGCCGTTCAAACCAACACAATGGAGCTGTTGTAGGTAACTCTAGTTATCGCATTCAGTGATGGCCAATATGCTACACTCTTGTAGTGCTGTATGTGGAGCATTTATTACTAAACACGGATGATCTTCGTGGACCTCATTGAGGGGATAGCGGACGATGTATACAAACTAGATATCTGAGCTTCCGGTAACTGCTTTGAATCTAGTCGGAGCCTCGGCTGAAAAAACTTTAACCAGCACTGAAAGTAGACATAAAACACTTAAAGACTACACACTGTTGGTGCAGCCGTGGTGTACACAAAATTTTGACACCACGTAAATCGCATCCTAAGTACACATTTAAGTGGTTGGTTATGCAAAAAAATGCTGAACAGATGAGAAAAATCATCCAAAGACGTGACCGACAATTAAATATGCGATGATTTCATCAAATTAAATAAACTTGCTGGCTTTTCTTATCTCTTGCTCAGCACCAAGTTCTTATCAATCCGGGTGCCGGCCCTAGAATTCACTTGGTTAACCACGTAGTGTCTGACGTGACCACTGTAACACCTCAGATGTGGAAATTGGTCAACTTTCTAACCTTTCACAGAGGACACAATCGGTCTGAGTGGAAGTCTCACCTCATTACAAATTTTCAGGCACTCCATTGGTAGAATGAACATCACGGTTGATAATCGTGCACATGAACCTCAGCGACTTCAGTTGTTTCAGCAGTTTTTGGTTCATGTTCCCAGGTTGTTCTGTAATTGCTTTCCGACACCCTTACCACATCAATTTCATCGGATCTTACCACGACATCAAATGACTTTCCTCATCCGGCGTTACTAAGCATAGCACAATGAAGCTTGTAAACACACACAGTATAAGTGTCAGTGAAATTTAAACAACCATAGAAAAATTATCATAGGTCACAACACCTAGCACTACCCAGTGAAAATGAATCACCCTGTGAACTGGTAATTTAAAGGGGAATTCTCATAGAAATCATCCATATTCCAGATGTGGCGTATTGAGACAATTAGACTAAGTTCAGCTACCATGTTTCGGTTTTAAACGGAATTTCCGGGGAGTATGCCACATGTTCTCTCATCATCAGTCTGCTTCTTGATATGCAAGTTGGTTATATAATGATCGGATTCTTTCAAGTCCTACGGGTGTTACTATTATACTGGTTCAATTTCTTTGTGGTAAGTGGACTGCTCCCTCTCGGTGTTTATTGCTAACGCATCCCACATGTATTGACGACCGTGCAGTATGCGTTTGAAAATAATTGTTGGTTCAGCGGCAAATAGTTTCTAGTCTCACAGTTCGTGTTTGATTAGTACAGTGTACAAGAGGATTCACATTCATGCAAATGTACATGCCCTAAAATTGTTATGTTTCATTTTTGTTCTGTCCAGCAATGAAATTACAAACGGACCGATAGAAGGTACTATTAAGGCTCATAAACAAATTTTGTATAAGTTCATGGGGGACCATTCGGATTACCTGATGCGAACTGTCAAATAACTGTAGCCTTATTGAAATGTTTAGAAAGAATATTCCGAGATTTTTACGTTTACTTTTTATCTTGTTCGATTATTTACAAAAATATTCCTTTTCTTACAAACGCGTGCGACTTCATATTGTATCTAATTCTTCTTTCCGTTCCTTTCTCCTTTGATTTTCCTCGGACTCTTTTTGAAAAATTCGGTTGCTGATGAACTGGATGACTAATTCTGGTGGACAAATTTATTAGCAGAATATATGAAGGTGCTTAATGAATACTATTGTAAAACGACAACATAATTTGTCCTATGTTCGCGGATTTCTTTTCAAAGATTAACCAAACGGGTTGGGAGGCTCCAAAGATGTTCGACCTGTATACCGAGATTTTTTTAATGAGATATCTTTATAAGATTTTACACATTACCACGAGCAGTATTTGTGGGTGCGTTCAAACCAGCTAGGGAATCTCACAGATTAAGATCCATTGGAAGAATCAGCTACATTTGCATGGTAGAGAATTGTAACCCGTTTTGACATTATAGACTTTCATTGTAAGATTAAAGCCTGCTATTGTCCGAGCTCGGTTTTAGTCGGAGAAGTTTTTGTATAAACAACGAAGCAACCAAATCCAGGGATGGTTAATGAGCTGATATTATGCACACAATTTTTCCAGGCAACTCACCCGTGACTAGAACTATCTGGAACACAGACGATGACTACAGGATCAGTGAGTCGATTCTATGGCACTCTCCGAGTACTCACACCGTTCAGTCTGAGTGGCTATTAAGTAGAAGTTGTTAATTAAGATATTATATACGTATGACAAGGAAGAAAGTTTAACCCGGTAGTGGTGTAACGGGCCGCTTGTAGTGTAAGTCAGTGGTGTACTGTGTGAGTGTATGAACAATGCTAACTACTTCGTCATTTCTCGCAGGTTACAGACCAAATTGTCAATCGTTGTATGCACAGAACTTACGGACTTCTGTTTGGAAAGACGACAGTAACCTATGTAAACGGGTCTGGTTTTTCTTAAAAAATTGTTTGTGTAACATATGTGACTGGATCAGACTGATGCTTTGTGCTGTTTGCTTTTAAATACGATTATTTGGACACAAATTCTTCTGCAGCTTCCACAAAACCGGACATAGAATATGGCCTCTCTACAGAATTCCCCATCACTGCCATTCATACTTACGTCCTTACTATTCCAAACGGGATCCTGAAGTAGCTTCCAACATAGCTGTAACTGTTTCCTCAGGGTACGAATAATTCCTTAGAAATAACAAGCCTGCACGATTATTGGTTAATTTGCCGGTTGGTTTGATGAAATCAAAATGAGTTACAATTGTCGACTCATGGCTTTCATATCTCTTGCTTTCACAACTTCATTGGTTCATTGTGATCAGAGATCAGTTCTGGATGTCGTTGGATTTAGTTCAACAGAAAGTTGACGTATTAAGTGTTCGGATAACCATTGGCTGATAATTTGAAATGTCAGTAAAGTAAAGTCAGCTTCGTTGTTTTAATCTGCGCTGTCCTTCTCAATAACTGCACCAGCCTTGTTAGTCACAATACGTTCCAGCGGGATCGTGGAGACTAAATATGATTTGTATACCATCGCCGAAAATATGAATATGCTGTAAGTGGTTCAGCCTCCAACCAGCACGTAAACAGTTAACGGAATAACGGTCAGTGGAACGACGTATAACGGAACGACAGTCAACGGTAACAAACAACGGACTGCGGAATATATACGACTAGTTTGAAACTTCCCGGGCAACTCAACCACCCGAGGCTAACGCATGAACACGGAGAAGACTAGCCTCCGGGCAGAGTTCCTTTATGTCACTCAGACCGACTTTAGCACGGTCACACACCAGATCATATTTAAAGGGTTTGTGACCAATAGGAAGACCAACTCAAAGGCGGACCAAATGATAAGCCGAATAGTACAGTGATGCACGTAGGCGTGATGTAGGCATGTGAGGGTTAGGCACGTAGGTGGGATGCCAGAGATTCGGTACAAGGATTGAATGATGAAGTGGCGCATGACCGTGCCAACTATGAAGGTCACATACAAGTGTGATTTGTTAGTTTTTGGCACAGTATTTTCGGGGAATTGGCGACTTCCCCGACAGAATGATATACGTTCACTTATTGCAAGCTTAGAAACTTGAAAAGCTTACGACTTTGTTTACAACTGACAGAAAAAGATCCGTCTAAGTACTTGTTGCAACAAGGGCGTGGAATATGTAGGTAGAAGAATATTCATACTACACAAGAACTGTCATTACCCATGTTTCCTAAAATCTTCCAAAATCAGATAGGCATTTCATCTTTGAGCGCAAGTTCTCCCCACCACCGGACACGACTGCCGATCCGCATTCTCGTGAGACAGTAGTGCTGAGGACCACGCCATTGTCAGTAAGGTAACAGTGACCGAATTATCATGTTCGCTTGTCAGAAATGCTCAGGCTGTCAGAAGTGACGAGACCTGCTTTGTTAAATCCAAACAAAGAACAGTAACAAGTCCGGTGCTTCCTTTCGATGGGGTGGCTGTAAATCCTGGACGTATTCGAACAGAGGTGAAAATTAGCATGTACTAATCACAGCTTTCCGATTCAGATAGACTTTCCAGCCGGGATTTGAACTCTGCTCACGTTTTTACATGAGGCAACCGTGTTGACCGCTGCGCCATTGACCTCACATTAGGCACGACCGAATTATCAAATCTGAACGCTCAACCACTCTTGCTTGTGAGCAGTGATCAGGTTGCCCGATCGTCTCGAGAGGAGACACAGTAACTGTCCTGTTAACTCCAATCGATAACCCCGCGATTAGGACTTTCGAGACAGGTCGAGATCACTAAACTCATTAAACACGCAAGGCGATATTTTAGATTACTGATGAGTAGTCGGGGATTTGGTTTATTTTGATAATTTGATAAGCGCATTCATCTTTTCTGTCGTATGGTCCACGTGAATGAAAGGCCCACTGGAAGAGGACAACAGTCCTCCTTTGTGCGGGAAAAAGATTGAAAGTAAACAGGACGATCCGCATCAAGTCCCAGTATTTGTTAGCAGAAACATCTTTGTACATTTCATTGAAAACGATATTTTACTCGTGACTGACGAGGACAGTAAAAAAATGAATTGAGACAACTTTTTCACCAGGTCATATCAAACTGGTCGACTTTATCCGTGATAATGAATAAATAGTAAACAGCTGTAAAGTAAACAAGTTTGCTTTATACATTACGCGAATTTATGTCTCCGCTGAGTTGTTTGTTTGGGTTAGTTGTCCGTTCTCGGATTTTATCGTCTTATCAAGTACATAATGACTGTGGTCAATGGTTGTGCAGGAGATTCATAGCTGCAATTTGATTGGACTGGATCGTCTTAGAGAGCGCTCATTAAAGCATAGTTTAAGCACAAGCTTTTGCAAGCGGAACTGTATTAGGGTGGCGCCAACCAATCGACGGCGGTGATTGGCTGCGAATTCGAATTTGTTTGTGAGAAGTAGCCATTAAATCAAGTTAACTGAATGCACGTCAGATTTATACGACCGAATTGAGTGAATCAAGGCCACGAACCGAAACGCCGAAAGAGCCGATCCAAATGTGGCAGGCTTGACTTCTACTGACAACCGCTACCGCAAACTCAATGGATCGTCTATAAAATGGCACTGCTTCCCTAATAAGCCGAGATTTTCTTAGTGCCGCCCAGACCACTACTGTTGTTGGCTTTTTTGGCGCGGCAGCAAATTACGGGGCAGTAAATTCGAAATGAACATCCTTTCACAGCAATTTTTGGATTAACTTAATCTAATTCCTGAGTGGTGTACAATGCAAAAACTTTCATTCTGTCGGATTCACGACATGTTTGGTGCCAAGCGCGGCAGAACATCAAGTGCGTTACAATCCGAGGTCATGGAAAACGCTCACCTTTACCAGGACACTCGAAAAGAATGTTGTTTCTTGTTTGATAAGTCACGTGAAATGGTGTTCACGAATTAATTAGAGAAGAAGGTACACAACCCAAGCAACTTGTTCCATAACAATACTCTTTTGGCATATGCCAAATCCATTGAAATCGGCTTCATATAGGTTATCACCTTAATGTCGGTCTACCGTAAAATCTTCACCGTGTTTACTAATTGCGCACCTGTTTGTTTTGTGACACTACGAAAGTTTGTGTGAGTAATGTTCACTGTTCAAATCACGCTTCAAGTTATTCCACTGATAGCTACACAACGTACACAATACAGCACTGATAAGTTGCCCACATCATAAAAACCTGTACGGAATGATCAATGGAGTTAGAAGGTGAAGGACGGTGCTCGATGGATTGAAAAATATTGCATAACAGACGCATGTACTAATACTGCAATTCTTCAATGCGGACAATTAAAGCAGACCAAACTGAACATTAGAAATAATAAACTGGAAAGGTTGGTTCACTACGAAAGGTACATAAACTTACATCCCTAGTGCAGTACAGAGCTGGATAGTACTTAGTTAAACGTAATGTCGACAACACGTGTGCTAAACAGCTTCGTTAGATGTGTGTCCAAATTGTTTACCACCGAACTGTTTGAAGTTTTCCCATTTTGCATCATAGATCAAATATATGCAAATGATTTAGTAAATATATAAACAATAATAACGTTAGTCAGCATCCAGATTGCAAGCGGGAGCATATCAACCTTTTATTCTCTTTCGGATGCCGTAGTTGAACAAACTGGACCGCCTCCCCCTCAGGTTTCTTGAGACTCCGTTCGTTGATGCACGCGTGACATCAAGCCGGCGGCGAAATCACTACATCTTCATTCGCGATCGGAATTCGTCAGAGCAGACTCACTAGGATTTGATCGGATTGTGCCCACTCAAACAACACCTGGTTTCCCATAAAGCACGAGTCCTAATGTCGGCTTACTATGTACTTCCCACCCACCACGTGATCGTGATTCAACCCGGAATTCCAATCCGAAATTCAGCAAGTTTCTGTATGACCATCCTGTGCACTTCCATTCAGTTCTGTCCGATTGGTTTTGGAGAGGTGGACTAAAGTCAGCATATTTAAAAGCAAATGAGAATTTAACAGGATTTTCTAGTCCACCTGCTAACATGGGAATTAGTTGAAGAATGATCCCACAATCACTCTCTTCAAATTCATAGCTTGCCAAATAAATGGAACAAGAAAATAATTTGATGCTTCTATTCACAATCTGAGAACGACGGTGAAATTACTGACGTAGTAGGTTTCATTTATGTACGCTTTAGGTAACGCTTGTGATCATGCTCTTAGTACACTGATTGTGAAACATCAGTTTGATGGGTGAGAAAATATACCGTAGATCTTGGCAGTTTTCGTGTAGTTTGGCAATACAAGGTTTCTCCAATCCGTGATCGTTTTGTAACCCACCGATGTCGTTATGTGCACTCTTGTTTCCATAAAAATGCCTAGAACATACTGTCCTCTAGGCTTACAAACAGCAATGCTAGGATGCTAACAACAATTGTGCGCCATAAGCAAAATGATTTTTCAAATTCCCGAAAATGCAACTTTGATCAATCGGACTGAGACGAGTGGTACGGTAGTCTTTTACACGATGATTTTGAAATTTTGTTTAGTATTAAACTCAGTTAAATACATTTGAAAAATTACATGGGACAACTTGGCAGCTTTTTTATTGATTACACGATTTCCCATAATGCAACCCGGTATGGAATTTTGTGAGATCTATACATATGACGACATGCACGGTGATGCATACGTGTTTGACTGCTCCCAAACCGTGAACAGAACTGTCGTTGAATAATGCTTTGTGTGTTGTTCAGATGCCCCGCAACATAGACAAACCGTTGTGAGAAATATAACTTTCTCGTTTTAACTCGTCTTAGTTTAATCAAAAAATTACACAACGGCAATAAATATACTTTCATTGTTGTTCATGTCTAAGATGCCTGAAGTTGTTTCAAATGCTGTCGTGGTACAGTGTAGGTGTTTCGGTAGACCTGAGACGATCAGGATGATCTAAGTGTGTTCTGGTGCCAGTCAGAATGCCGGAAGTTAATCCCCGGGGATTGATTGGTAACTAAGTAAGTCTGATCAGCTAAGAAAGACGAAGTGGATACAGTACGCTTCGAAGAGATCACACACACTCAGAGAGTAAAGACCGCATTGACTTTTTGATAAATAAACTGAAAAGAAAATGAAAGATGGGAGTCTACGAGCAACGGATACCGTCGACATGCCAGATCACACAAGGAGAGTACAGAAGAAGGGGGGAACAGTTTAGCAAACTGCAAACTCTGGACTCGAGGTACTTAAGAACCAACTGGAGCCAAGTGCCTCATCTTTTCGCTTGAGCTAAATCACTGACTCCAAAAAACCTATGACGAAACACCTCATTTTTTGAAGCTGAGTGAGTCTCGGCAAGAGACATAACTCAGAGGAAACGAGAAAAAAGTTGATTTACCCTTTAATACCACCCTAAGATGTTTTACGATGCACCGAACGTTAGCTCATGTCTGGATCTGGTCCTGATGCTGCCAGCAGTTTGGTGAAATATTCGGTTTATACGTGAAAGAATTTGACGAAATAAGAATATTAAACACAACAGTCTAGTGACTGACAGTGTTTCAATTAATTGCGTCCACCTTGATCACATGAGGCAGCCTCGGCCTGGTGCTACGAATCACTAATCGAAAGAGTCAACTCACTTTTATAAGAAATCAGCATAAAATGTTATCGTAACTATCACCGCCGAAGTCCCTTGTTTGCGGAATAACATTCAGTCCACTCTCCACAAAATGCAGCGCGTTCTTAGCCTCATCATCTCCGAGCTCCATTGCTGAGTAGTGTTCACCCGAACGCCAGGGATGTAGCTCAGTGATAGAGCGTTCGCTAGGGATGTGAAAGTCCCCGGTTTCGGACTCTGACCTCTCCAATTTCATTTGCGAGGTCACGTGTGGTAGGTTCATTACTGACGGCGGCTAGTGTTGCAAATACCCGGAAAACAACGAGCAGGTTGAGTTCGAATCGTTTGGTGAAATTAAAAGTCAATATTCGAAAACTAAGGTACAATTTGACTGGGCATTTCCTTTCTCTTTCAGTATTTCAATATGTACTGAATGACAGGCCGATATGCATTCAAAGAAGAGGACTGTGTAGACTATCTCTTGAATGCAAAATATGTTGTTGAGCAAGTCATTGAGAATCATAACGATGTGCTGTTTTAATGTTGTTTTTTTCAGAATCCATCTTGATGCACCTGGTGGCCAAATCAACCAAGTGACAAGGAAGTCACGAGCATAACAACACTAAAATACTTTGGCAACAATAAATACCCTGGTAGCATCAATTAGGGAATCAGTTAGGGGTGAATTAGGGCCGTTTTCAGGAAGCTTTGGGGATGGAATTTTTCGACCAACTATGTGTTGGTTGCCGAAAATGAATCCACTCGTGTGTGCGGCAGTATACTCCGTATTTATAAAATACATGAAGTATCTAACACAAAGTAATCGCATCGAACTCTAGGAAGTTTTCGTTGTACACGTAAACTGGTTCTCAGCGCATTACACTTTTTAGGGTTGCGTTAGGGATTGTGTCCCAAATCCCTAACAAATTCTCAAGTGATCCTGGGATTAATCAGGGGTTTGCTTAGGACAATATATGTTCCAGAGTTTATGCGCAACTGAAAAAGAAGAACGTATTAACAGAAACAAAATTATTCAGTGACGAAAAGAAGTATACCGGGTTGTAAATTCACCACATGCATAGAGAGGAAAGTGTCAAAGGGTCCCAGCAAACAAATCGGAGTAGGCCTGCATCACACACTAGAGTCGTTCCGACCCCGGCCTGGTCAGAAATGAGTAGGCCAAAAGAAATTTGCGAGCCTCCCATTCGTCACATACATGATGTAAAACGATATCTTGCAACGATTTTCGTGCTTCCCAACCTAACTTACGCCTACCAGTCTAATGACTGAAACCCCTGCATATAACGCACCCAACCTACTACACACTAAACCCTGTGCTCTAACGGGCCGAACCTTCTTATTCTCCGCGCCAACGGGAGAACACGCGCCAGTCACCGCTGCATCGCAACCAGAGTAAGAACAACAATTTACAAAACAGGAAGATATATTGTGTACAGGATAGCTGAAGCTTTCTTCCTTTCACTCGTGCAGGCCCACTGTTTCTTTTACAGACCCACCGGCAGGAGCAATCTGATTAGAGGACATTGCGAAATGATACGGTACATTACCTGTGAAATGGTCTCTCTCATCAATCTGCGCGCCGTGTGACCCCCATTCCGACCAACGTTTGATGAAGTGGTGGATGTTGCTTTCCAACTCCGAGAGGGTGATTGTATTCGTCACGGACGGCACTTAGAGACATGATGGATAATGTTAATGATGCTTACAAACGATGGTTTCGCACAATGGGGTACCCATTAAACGAGCTTTGTTATTGATGCCTAGCCAGTTGATTTCACCGCTAACTTCGTTTCCCAACACGAACTCGCACACTTTGCGCACGCATTCGACCATTGTTCCAAATATTGTGTGTATTGAAGCTTCTGTTGAAAATTTTTCAACGCCTCACAGTCGGTCAACGGGAATTCATTCCTGATGGTTTTGCAAATGGTGTATTCCTTCAATGAGGCACTCGTAGAATTGACTGCGGAGGCTGATGATAAAGACAACCAAATATTGGTCAATTTTGATTCCAACCGTATTATCGAAGAGATGGACGACGTCTGACAAAAGTTCCATGGGCGGAATGTCCTAGGCAGTATGTTGGGCATTATAAGTTCGGTGAAAAAAAGCAACTATTTCACCGTGCAACCTGTGTGTTAGATGAGAAGAATCCACGAAACCTGAAAGGAGACGGTGAGCGTTATCTCACGTTATAATGACGCAACAACACATGTTGGAAAAGGATGTGGGTTGTCGAACAAGAGAACAGATATGTGAAACAACTATTCCGTTAAAACTGAGTAAGGTTTTAGAACCCGGTTTAGTGGGGCATTTTGTGCTATCAAGGCAAATAAATTATGTTCACCTCAACAGACTGTTCTTCATTCATTCCGTTCACAGCATCGAACGTGATTGGACTGGTTGTGACCTGAGGAGTAAAACTGGAGATGCCGGGGTTCGAACCCGGGGCCTTTCGCATGCAAAGCGAACGCTCTACCACTGAGCTACACCCCCGGCGAAACAGGTAACTACCAGTACCAAGGTTCTTACATTCAGAACGTGGTACACTTCAGTGGTCGTGCATCCAGTGTTCTCATACGCTCTCACACCGGGACACGAACGAGCGCGCGCTCTGAACATCACAGGAACAGAATTCGACCACATGAACTGTCACTTTCGGATAGCATTGAGCTAGACCAGAAGGGCATTGTTTTCCCACGTTCCGTCCAGATTAGCTGATCGAGTTAAGTACGTCGGGGATTCCAACTAGTACTGGCACGCTTTTTCCACCTTTTTATATAATGTTTTGTTCAAGTTTATTCATGCTTTCTTTAGTAACGTTTCAACTGTGGTATCTAAACTGTGGATGCAAAGTGTCCTGTGGTTAACATTCTTGTATAAACTCCGTTCTTGAATTTTTGTGTGGACGTGCTTGTAGGTTATTTGTTCACTGTCGTTGTTTGTGAAATTATTTATGAGTTCATCATTGAGTCTTCACCCTGCCGAATGGGTGACGGATCGTGTGACGGTGTTACTTCATTTTTTGCAAATTATGTTGAAATTCATGTCATCTCTGGCTGATTGATTGAAATGAGAACACATCCATTGGTAAGGTATCGCTCTGAGGGTGTGACTCAGGAACCATTTGGGATGACCACACCGACTGCCGGAGATTTCGGGAAGTTTCGGTTAGCAATTTATAAGCCAGCGTCTAACAGCGTTCCGAAAAATGCTTCAACATGTTCCTCAAGACAAAATAAACCGAGTGAACAAACTTTGTGGAAGCATGGTGCAACAGTAGAGAACTCACAAATGATGACCAAAAATTGACAACACACGAGAAACCGTCAAGAGGGGGAACGAAGGTTTAGGGGAACTAGAAATGAACGACTTATTGGGCTGTCTTATTTAATTCTTTTTTTAAATGCGCCAAATGGACATTAAGGAATCTGCTTCACCGAACGTACCTTAACCATATTTATACATGCTCCGAAAAAATGATCCCGGAATACTGAATATACAGAAACTGCCGCACACACGTGTTGGTTACGAAATAGTGCATTGGTCACTTACATTGAAATATTGATCTTGGTACAAGCCATACTGAAATTTCGGATGCTGTCTGATTTCGAACGAAATACAGCAACGTGTTCTAGTAATTATTCAGAATAACTATAAAATTTTCAGCTGTTTCTTTCTGATAATTATTTGAATGGCTGGAATGTGCGTCCGTTAATCTGCTTCTCCAACAGAATCGTATTGCTTGAGTAACATACTAGTGCACGAGCTTAGTGAATGAGAGTGCCTTTAGTATCTACTTGAGAGCTTTACTGCCGTCCAACATTGTCGCATCTCCCTGTCAGGCTTAAGTGAACTGCGAAAGAAAGCCCAGTGGTATTATTTAAAAGACGATGTGTGATGGGGTGTGATTTTACAACAAGAACTAATTTTAGCTTCGGTTGTAAGCGATTCCAAAGAAAGCGGCACTTACTAATGAAGTGAGGACGGACGGTTGCACCATGCTACTTACACCACCACTATTCAGTAGTGAGGCAACAGCACGGATTTCAACATCAAAATTCCGCAGGACAAATACTGGAAGGATCGATGGGAAGCAGCATCGCATGAAACGGCTCTTGCTACATGAAGGAACCCATCATTGGCGGCCATAGCAACCGGAACGTTCTAAGACCAGTGTAGTGTGCAAATGAGTGTTTTTTTTCGTAGTCCGGTCGAGACGCGTAACCCGTTTACTGGTTTTCCGAACAAACAATTCTTGTGCCATCTGCCTCCTTGGTACACAACACTAAGACTGATCGCGCTTTCTGTTTACGGAGATCTAACCGCAATTCACACGAACTTATTCTCAGCTGGAACGAGATTGTGACGTTCGATGGCGACTGCTCTGAGTACGGACATGGTGTGTTTACAACGATGGGTTTACAGTGACAACACTTTTGCGCTTTTCATGACTGGCAATGTTTGTGACAGATATCCTCTGCATTTCTTTCTGAGAGATTAACGCCGCCAGACAACTAGTTTACCGATACATAGCTTACTGCAAACGTGTGATCATACGACTGTAATCGGGTATTTAGTTATGCTAAAATCGAATGTCCTCCTACGACAGCAATGACTTCACAGTCAAAGTGGCAACGACATTCGATAATGACGAATAAACTTTTAATATCGTGATAAAATTCAATCGCACTGAAATGCACATATTCTGATATGAAAGGAAACAGAACTGTGTATCACTGAGCTGCTCGCTGTTGGAGTGGACACTTCTGCTCGTCATCCCAAGACTTGACCACCGTAAGAATAAGTTCAGAATTACTTGTATAATATTGGTGTTACTCTTATCCGAGAATATGAGACTCGTCGCTGTCAACCTATCTAGGCCCTGATTTCAGAGTAGTTTGTTTACACCGTTTTGTTACTTTACTCCGTGTATCTAAAAAATGTATTACTTTATGACACTGTAACGTATTAATCGTGATTGAACCACTCAAAACTGTAAGACTCCTACTTCTATGCAAGTGTGAACCATGGGTCACCTGAATGCGCAAACAGTATTATAAAGTCATGCTTCGACTGTGTTTACAATAGCGTAATAAACTGTTATGGGCAATAAGCAAACAACATGATTTTTTAGTGAAGGATAAGAGAATCTTCTGGAACTTTAAATCACTCCAATATAAGAGTACGTACTAAACATATGAGCGTTGGAAATAGCTTACAGTATCGCTCTGAACGGAGTGTAATTGTCAACTGAGTCAGGCGTTTTCGTGCTGTATTGCTTTCAACCACCCCAAACACTCGTCTGTACGGTTTGCCGTCCCTCAGTCATTCGAGCGCTCAGTTTCGAGAGACATATATGTTGATCTTTTGGTGCTCGTAGATTTTCCCCCCAAATTCAGACCGGTTGACGACAGCACCTGAAAGAACTTCAGGGTTTCTGAATCGGATACTACAAAACGCGTTGATATAGCACAGACACAGCATTAGATCTAATGCACCATTGGAAACGCGTTGGCAGAAAACGGCCTCACACTTCATCGGAATAAAATGCAATTCTTCAGGATGTAATCTAATGTACAGAACAGTTGAAGCATTCGATTGCAATCAACGAAACAACAGCAGTTTGGATAGAGTTCGAGCCAAGTATTTCTAAGCTTATTGTTAGTAAATGGTCTCTGTGATCCTTGCCACGAATTATTACCCTCCAGTTGTCGTCCAGATTCACGTATGCATAAATTGACCTTCAGTAGAAATGCAAATACGAATAGTGCATTTTGGTTAATGGTAGAATTGGGGCGAAACCGTGCTGTACTTAACTGGAAGTGGGCATGCAAGACAGTAAATTGATCAAACGTTCATCGGCTAACTCTTATCAAATCACTGAGAGGACTTCCATGTAACGCGAAAAGTCAACGTGAACTCAATGAAACATATATGTTTGTACTCCATGACGAACACTAGGCGAAAATGTTTTAGCAATACTGTTAATGAACTTACTTCTCGATACACTCGCTCAGTTACGGTCCCCATAGGTTCTGTTAGTGTGGAAACGAACTAGTCTATGATAATGCCAAACGACGTATCACAACCTCAAGTTAAGTTCACACAAGATCTCAGAAAAATGAGGACAAATAATGAACGTTTAATGAACAAAATTTCGAACTGGGTAGGATTCTTGCATCATCTACGCACGTGTGCTGTACTTCGCCATCCACGGTTGGTTCACGTCAACAAAAGGAACGGGAAATGCACATGTCGTTGAATTAGTCGACAATGCCAAAATGAATCAATTCGGGAAATCCCTTGTACCGTGTGCTCCAACTCGATATACGCACAATCGTTTCATGATAAGATATCGAGATGTTTTGGTATTGATATGTTCGTCGAGCTTGGCATTTAGGTTGCAAACGTTTCATCACCAGGCGAGGTGACATCATCAGTGCGTAAGTGTTTCAGCGTATATATATATATATACGCACTGATGATGTCACCTCGCCCGGTGATGAAACGTTTGCAACCTAAATGCCAAGCTCGGCGAACATATCAATACCAAAACCATCAACCCGAGCTACAAACAACACCACCACTGTTCCCAACCATCAGATATCGAGATGTGCTGCACTTTCGGCCACGCTGGACGTCATATGCATGCATATATAACTCTACACACATAGTATCGCCATGGGTTTGCATTGTGTTGAATTGTGTACACAGAGTTTACACCACAGAGTATTATAAACCTCAACTGCTACCAGCCGTCGTGTGCAAGTGAATGAGGTACAGTTTTAGGTTCACTGATGGTAAATGATGATCAGATAAACCTATAAATTATCGCGAATCGTTGAGGCAATTCACCAATGAAAGCCACTCATCAACATAGGATGGACCAGCAAGTTTTATTGATGAAATTCATTAAACGTCACAGAAACGTCTGTGATTCAGCTTGAAAACTTTCATCACTAGGTCTGACCACTTGCCGTCATTGCTTGCACGCTTGTAGCAATTGGCACTGAGCAGTTTGCGACACAGGATAAACGCATGTGATCAACCACTTCGTCAGGTGGCTCACATTGCAGTCTGCCCTGTCTGTCTCGTAGACTATTACGCAGCAACAAATCGACACACAACGAATTCCATGTAATCACAAGTACGGTTCACCCAACCATTCTGCTTCGTACGCTGAGTCCCCGTGCGTTTGCAATTGCAGTGAGGTTTATACAGACTGAACTGATTGACAGCGAGTAGCGCGATGCAGCCCAAAATTGCTAGAATCATTACTGATACATCAGTTTAAAATCAGTGCTGTGAACCTGCTTTTGTTTGAAATGTCATGCCATAGATAATCAAACACTTCATGAAAGCAGGTAACGAACACATTGTTACGCAGTCAGAATACAGAGGGACTGGCACCCAATGAAGCTGTGCTGATCTGAACTGGCGTTGTGTACACAAAAGTGGCTGGGACAGCACATGGGATTGCATGGTCTTGACCACATAATACCGTATATAATTGTATGCGTGTCCACATCCTGTCCGTCTTCACACGTCTAGACGTCGATCTGGTTTGCAACTCGCTAGTTCTATAGGGACGAGATTCGCAACTTTATTCTGTGAATAATATCATAGAATAAAACTGTGAGCGGTAATAAGCCATTCCTTGGAAGTTGATGAATCGACGCATGAACATTGTTAGCATGTCAACCTTCCTTCTCTGCTGTGAGTTTACTTGTCCGAAGATCAAACCACACGTCATGTTTTCTTCTTGTTCAGAAGTTGTCATCATAATTACTGATTGTTTGTATTTTGTCTCATTTAGGTTACGTTGGCGAAATCCTATGAACCAAAGATGGTCATCATAGGTGAAGTGCTACCAAATCCCTTAACAACAACGTATATGTGTGTTGTACATGATCCCAGTTTGCACCGAACCTGTATAATCGCAAGATGTTCCACCTGTACACCACAGCTCGTTCCGAGGCTTCTAAACTCAAAATTGTAGCACGCGCCCGTTGCGGGAACGAGCTCAGTGTTACAGCGTTCGTTTTGCATGTGAAAGGCCCCGGACCCGAAATCCGGGACTTCAAGTTCCCTATTAAGTTTGGCATGTGACTAGACTGCGGTACAATGCCCGACTTACATTTGTAAACAGAAATCAAACATAGCAGCCTGCAAGGATCACTATCTGGCGAATTTCTGTACATCTCCTCGGGCGAATACTGCAATATTGATATTTATATGGCAATATCAAACAAGGTTGGTAAGAAGGAATCGACAACCACATACACACGCAAACATCAACAATCAACTTGTTCATTTACCATGGCAGTTTCAAACTGACGATCATGACCTTCAGTTCAGAGAAGAGTGGTTGTCGCCTTTGAATAAGAAAACCATCAGCGAACCGATGAAACTGTCGATTCTTAATCACGTAGATGTTTCTGGAAACACGAACCGTGATGGTCTTATGTCCAGAGGTTAACATGTGACAAGCTATCGACGATTTCGGCTGTGTGAATTGCACTGACTGCACAATTTCAGTTGCTGGAGTCTGTTTCATCTCACAATCAACACAAGCCGGAACAGGTTTGACCACTGGACTGCGCAACTGTCGTTCCGTTCTGCCCACATGAGTGGCCTGACACCCACATTTAGTGGGGCTTGGTATAAGGAAATAGTTGTACTGTCAGCAGAGGGAGTGCTATTCGGCTGGTTGACTATATAGGTTGAATATGTAGCATCGTTATGAAGATCTCCGGGAACGCTTGACTGATTGCTGCTCGAAGTCGTCGACTGAGTAGTTCCACCACATCATCACCTATATAGGCTACCTGTGTGGCCCAATGAGTGCACGAGGATGGCCATGGAATAGGAGCGCTGACTGCATATTTTGCGGGTACAATGAAATAGAGTACGAACCAGAGCACGTTTGTATTGAACTGGCGTAAAGCTGTTGAATTTCAACTACCGACCAGTCTCTGTTCCTCCTGAAAACAGATCTTTTGAATGTGCCACCTGATCGATGTATTATGAAAATAATCAGAAAGGCAACGTGTTGGTCAGTCTGATTTTGAACTAACAGTGGTATGTTGAGATACGGTCGATACATCGTTGAGTGCACACTCTCTGCACCCTGCCTACTGATAGTAATTGTAAATGTTGTCTGCCTGTTGACGGTAGAGCATCATCTCTTCAGTGGCAGTCAGTAGCTGTTCCTCAAGATGGGCCACAAAGATGTTTGTCGATACAAAACTGGGTGGACTGTCTATTGCTACACCATCTATCTGTCGATCACCTTATTTTTGAAATGGAAATCTGAAATCCGATTTACGCTGCAGAAACAGTTGTTTTAGTTCGGAAGAGGGCAAACCGATTTGTAACTGATCTTTAGCAACCGGTCCGTGAAGTGAGAATTAGTAGTCATAGTTACAACGTGATGTTCGCTGATGTCCAGTCTCTCTGGCAAGATTAAAATTCCAAAGATATCCCTCAGAGTGTACTAACAGAATGATTGTCGTACAGATTTCAACAGCTCTGTAGATCATTTTGTCGATCAACATTCAGACGAATTGACCATTAACATGAATATAAAGACATCAACACTGTAGAATGCACAAGAAGAGATGTCGCAAAATGGGTCAGTCTGTAGTTTTTCACCTATGATTACTAATATTGGTACCTTGTGGAAGTTTGCGAAGTTGTGCGAATTTTACCACACAATAAGCCAATCAAAGTGAAAATCAGACATTACCTTATAGCGGAGGCTACCTCGAAGATGAAAGGAATTGTCCGAAATACGCATAAGAAAAGACCGAGAATCGAACAAAAAACACGAAATTTTATGACCAAATAACAGCCCGCGGAATTATGCGGGGAATAAGATCGAGGAGAAGAAAGAAAACCAGAAAAAGAACCAATAATCGAAGTTGAAAGAGGTGCTACAA
Source organism: Paragonimus westermani (assembly GCA_008508345.1). Classification (NCBI taxonomy): domain Eukaryota; kingdom Metazoa; phylum Platyhelminthes; class Trematoda; order Plagiorchiida; family Troglotrematidae; genus Paragonimus; species Paragonimus westermani. The sequence continues at coordinate 65,372 of QNGE01003994.1, forward strand.
AAATATGTAGCGAGAAAAAAGGCAAAAAAGTGAAGAAGAAAAAAGGAATGAGGAGAGATGAGAAATCACAGACACACATCGAGAGGGAATTAGGCAAGAAAAGTGAAACAGGAAGTGCAAGTAATCGGTGACAGTATAATGTAATAGATCATGAGAAAACACTGCGTCGGTCAACAATTTAGGAAGTGGAACGTGATGGTAAGTCCAGAGAATTAACACCCAAAAATACACTCAGGAGATGCTTCGGAAGAATGCTACAAAAATGGTCCGCAAAAGTACATCGCGTAATGTTGCGTTCAGCATGTGAATCGGTCATTACGAGCACACGAATGCATGAATATTTTGCAATGTGAAGCCCAATGTGAGCCCATTATTTCAGAGCTCAGATCAGACACGTAGGTGACCGCGTGTGTTTGGCCGATCAGAACGGTTAGTGGTCATTGTTCGAATGAAATGGACGTTGGTGTGAGTGAGAGAATGAAACTGGTTGAACACACTTGGCCGGTTAGGAGGAAATACCGAGATTTACTGGTCGATGTATCGCACCGGATATTGGATTGAGTGTGGATGTCGCGTTCGCACATGAGATTGGGCATTCGCGATTTCTACTCCGATCGCGTCCATGATGGAGACTGGTAATGAACTGAGTTTGAAAAATCTCAGATGAGTTTCTCCTTCAACGAACACATGTGGAAGAAATTCTACTAGTATAGTTGAGCATTCGGTGGCCGGTATGGTGAGTACGGTGAAATGACGCCATTCCAAAGTGTTCTGAGTGTTTCAGTGGAATTAATTTTGGCAATTCAATGCGGCTTGTTCGAATCTGTGACAAACGTCGAGCGAGTGATGATGTTTGTCGAACTCGGCCACATACTGGTTGAACTGGTTGAACGACAGACGCAACCATTTTCTTTGACGCTTTGTCTATGAAAATCATTAGGCAAATGAGCAAGTGAAGTTGGTTTGTCCGAATCAGTCCTAACTGAGTCGAACGCAGTTGTCGAGCGCTCAAAACATCACGCATGAACGTGATCAGAATTGAACACGACCGAGAAATCGATGTATCTGGCCGTCTGTCATCGGTCAAAACGTTGTGCACATAAGTTGATGAGATGTAACATTGCACGAAATAATGTGCGTGATAATACTCTCACAAATAAAATGGAATAACCACTGACGTGGTCCCATGATCCGTACGAGTGAGTCCACGTAGAAATTGTAGATTGAACGCAACAAGGCTGGTGCATCGATTTATTTGCAGTCATGATAAAACGGAGATAAGCGGGCGTGCCAGTACTAGTTTGAATCCCCGACGTACTTAACTCGATCAGCTAATCTGGACGGAACGTGGGAAAACAATGCCCTTCTGGTCTAGCTCAATGCTATCCGAAAGTGACAGTTCATGTGGTCGAATTCTGTTCCTGTGATGTTCAGAGCGCGCGCTCGTTCGTGTCCCGGTGTGAGAGCGTATGAGAACACTGGATGCACGACCACTGAAGTGTACCACGNTCACTACTGAATAGTGGTGGTGTAAGTAGCATGGTGCAACCGTCCGTCCTCACTTCATTAGTAAGTGCCGCTTTCTTTGGAATCGCTTACAACCGAAGCTAAAATTAGTTCTTGTTGTAAAATCACACCCCATCACACATCGTCTTTTAAATAATACCACTGGGCTTTCTTTCGCAGTTCACTTAAGCCTGACAGGGAGATGCGACAATGTTGGACGGCAGTAAAGCTCTCAAGTAGATACTAAAGGCACTCTCATTCACTAAGCTCGTGCACTAGTATGTTACTCAAGCAATACGATTCTGTTGGAGAAGCAGATTAACGGACGCACATTCCAGCCATTCAAATAATTATCAGAAAGAAACAGCTGAAAATTTTATAGTTATTCTGAATAATTACTAGAACACGTTGCTGTATTTCGTTCGAAATCAGACGGCATCCGATATTTCAGTATGGCTTGTACCAAGATCCATATTTCAATGTAAGTGACCAATGCACTATTTCGTAACCAACACGTGTGCGGCAGTTTCTGTATATTCAGTATTCCGGGATCATTTTTTCGGAGCATGTATAAATATGGTTAAGATCCGTTCGGTGAAGCAGATTCCTTAATGTCCATTTGGCGCATTTAAAAAAAGAATTAAATAAGACAGCCCAACAAGTCGTTCATTTCTAGTTCCCCTAAACCTTCGTTCCCCCTCTTGACGGTTTCTCGTGTGTTGTCAATTTTTGGTCATCATTTGTGAGTTCTCTACTGTTGCACCATGCTTCCACAAAGTTTGTTCACTCGGTTTATTTTGTCTTGAGGAACATGTTGAAGCATTTTTCGGAACGCTGTTAGACGCTGGCTTATAAATTGCTAACCGAAACTTCCCGAAATCTCCGGCAGTCGGTGTGGTCATCCCAAATGGTTCCTGAGTCACACCCTCAGAGCGATACCTTACCAATGGATGTGTTCTCATTTCAATCAATCAGCCAGAGATGACATGAATTTCAACATAATTTGCAAAAAATGAAGTAACACCGTCACACGATCCGTCACCCATTCGGCAGGGTGAAGACTCAATGATGAACTCATAAATAATTTCACAAACAACGACAGTGAACAAATAACCTACAAGCACGTCCACACAAAAATTCAAGAACGGAGTTTATACAAGGATGTTAACCACAGGACACTTTGCATCCACAGTTTAGATACCACAGTTGAAACGTTACTAAAGAAAGCATGAATAAACTTGAACAAAACATTATATAAAAAGGTGAAAAAAGCGTGCCAGTACTAGTTGGAATCCCCGACGTACTTAACTCGATCAGCTAATCTGGACGGAACGTGGGAAAACAATGCCCTTCTGGTCTAGCTCAATGCTATCCGAAAGTGACAGTTCATGTGGTCGAATTCTGTTCCTGTGATGTTCAGAGCGCGCGCTCGTTCGTGTCCCGGTGTGAGAGCGTATGAGAACACTGGATGCACGACCACTGAAGTGTACCACGTTCTGAATGTAAGAACCTTGGTACTGGTAGTTACCTGTTTCGCCGGGGGTGTAGCTCAGTGGTAGAGCGTTCGCTTTGCATGCGAAAGGCCCCGGGTTCGAACCCCGGCATCTCCAGTTTTACTCCTCAGGTCACAACCAGTCCAATCACGTTCGATGCTGTGAACGGAATGAATGAAGAACAGTCTGTTGAGGTTGGAATCGTTGAATGGATTGAGGAGACAATAGGTAATTCAACATTCAAACAACAACGTCCGGTAGATTGCTTCTCCAATGCAGAACATGTCGATGAACATAATTTATTTGCCTTGATAGCACAAAATACCGCACTAAACCGTGTCCGAAAACTCTACTTTGTTGTATAGGTATAGTTAGTGCATAGAATATGAAATTAAGCATGCATGTGGATTAGTTAACTGACATACGATTTTTCACAACTGACAGTTCATTCTGTTTCGTGATAAACGACATGAACTAGTTTATTGTAAACGTCGAAAATAGTTCTTTCTGACGCGATTAACATCCTCAATTTTTGACGTGGGTTGCCGGTTTGGTGATGTCCACGATATACCTAAGACTACTGAATCATTAGTGTAGAACTGCTGTATGAATGTCAGTGCAACGACTTGAAACATTTCTGATTGATCTACATCATGTCTTCGAGATGTTCGTTTATGGAATATATCCACGTGGTATACAAATGTGTATTTGAAATCACACAAATATGCGTATGTATAGTATACTATGCACTCCGGTACATGTGGTACACGATCGTACCCTATTGCATACAATAATATATATCGTGTATATATATATATATATCGTATATATATGCTGTTAAATTTTTCCGCACATTCAATGCACACATGTAGCGCCAACACTGTGCCTTACGATTCAGGTCATGTATAACGATTAGAATCCCCTAGGCTTTACTAACAACAACCGGAACACATATCACAGAGAGATGCTCTGTTCTCCGCCCGGGCACTTCTGATGCGAATCACATCCTTCACCTTTTTATTGAACTGTATTATGTGCTCTCAGCAGGTATACCTTTTGCTGGGTTCATCGTGAGCTTCAATTTTTAGTCCATTTTCTTTGATACACCGGCTCCATCGTTTGTTGAGCGCCTACATCATCATGGTGTTTATTATGGCTGTGATAAATGTGTAGTGTTTTTCTCTTGGTTTTGTTCACAAACGATGCTTCACCATTGTACAACAACGTTTTTTGCATCATCTCTGCAGGTTGTTCGAATTGACTAAAAAAAGACTTTGCAATTACAATAAAGTTTTGTGCACGCACGCCTTTCAGCTCTTCTTCCTGTGGCGAAGTTGCTTGACGATACTACACGGATCTCATCCGTTTTTAGCTCCGTTGTACTCCGAACATCGTCGCAGCACCTACCGCGTTTCAGCCGCTNATATCACAGAGAGACGCTCTGTTCTCCGCCCGGGCATTTCTGATGCGAAACACATCGTTCACGTCCATGGTATTTACGGCAGGTTTTCCTACATTATCTGCTCATCATTTAGAATCCTGTGATAGGGCCAGAACCCACATCTGCATGGTCCTCGCAGAGAGCGACGGTTTGGCCAGTGTGGTCACCCTTCCTATAGCACAGACCAAAGTGTTTGATGCAAGCAAATCAACTTCTCATTTACGCGGTCGTCTGATTCGTTTCCACTGACTCGAGAGAAACCAAAACGGAAGTCTCTGTAGCCAACTCCTCAACTTCGGATTACGCCCCACCAAACAGAAAGAAAACACAGTACAAACGAACTCTCAGATAAGCTACGTGGATCTTCCACCAAATACCCAGTCGATGTATACCAGCTGCTCTTCGAATTCCCACAAACCTGCTCACTCCATAGGTCCATGTGCACACTTTCAGCAATCTGTCAAGACCCCAGTCATAAACAACTGGTTTCTTTCATAACAGAACACTTGGATTCGATGTCTGGTAACTCGTTCTTTATTTCCATGATATACTCACTTTTCAAAGCTACTGCAGCTACAGGAAAAATAACCATGATACTGGACCTGGTAGTATTTTGTCAAATCCGTGAACTATATAGCACGCGTACATTCCGATGGTATTTCCTCGTTCCGTTCCGTTTCAAACTGGAATTAGAAGTGTAGGAGAGCGTGGAGTAAGAGGTAAGTGTGCACCGGGTGCGTTACATTAGTTAGTTGAACCAGTTGTTCGGTTAGTTGGTAAGGCATGATTCCAGCTGCGTTTCTGAACCTAATTCGCCTCTTCGTTTCGTGCAAAGGTTTGCGAAGTGGACATGTAGTGGATTTTGAAGAAAGGGTTTTCGAGTGAATTTCGAGTCAGGTTTTGAAATTCACTTGAGAGGCTATTGGAAATGTAGTATCTTCTGGAGTGTGCCACTGTGTATTTGTGGTCCGGCCGCCGGGGGT
>QNGE01003995.1:0-13289 GCA_008508345.1 Paragonimus westermani
GTAATGTACACGTGGTCTCTGATAGCGCTATAAACAGCACCGATACGCGAATTAGCTAGAGAGGCGAGAGACCGGACATCGACGACCGAGTAAACCGGGGAGTGTGACACGTGTCTTTCGGGTTCGCGCCACATTCACATGAAATGCAGACAAACAATCAGACAGCACACGGCATGCGAGCTTTCCTAATAGCCTAGGTACAATATGCAACTATGAGTTCTGGAACTGTTTTACACATCATACCGCATGCATGCCAGTGATATCTCCAGGTCGCCACAGGTAACTACTCAGCGCTTACACCGATTCTCAAATTTTTTGAGGCAAATTTTTGAAGCATACTGCTCAAATACTTCTTCATAAACTGGAAGCTCCTCTACGATTTCCGTTTGTCCGGATTATTCAGCTACTTGGCATATTTCACAATTACTAATTATGCTATGCATCTATGTGTGTGGCTTTACGGAAGGTACGTTCTTCATGCTCACCTGAGCGCTTTTCTCGCCCATGCGTTAAGGACTATATTATTATTATTATTATTATTATTATTATTATTATTATTATTATTATTATTATTATTATTATTGACATATTGCACAATTGGTAATTATGGTTTGGAATCCCTCAAGATTTATAGCTATATACAGTCTGCTGGGGCAGCTGCGAAGCTCTCGATTCGGCCAGCGAAGGCCGGAATATTGAAGGCTTACTGGACAAAACTGGTCCTGAGCATAAATAAGCAATGGCTGGCAAATTATACAACTAACAACCAAGTGAACTCTGAGCACATAATTTATCTGCCAACAAATATCAACCAATAACTCGACCGCTTAAACGATCCAGTGATGCGGTGCAAAATAAAAAAAGGACGAGTTCAGATGGGAGTTCGTAGTTTTGATACAGAATGGGTCATGAGTAACAGTGTAAAAAATGTTCGGCCAGTATTTTATGTAGTCGGCACATATCGATAGACATATATACGTTTATGTGACCTACAGTACCATAGTTAGACAAGTGGTTATAGGTATAGGAGTAGATGAGATCGGAGTTGTGCACAGTGCTGGCCGTGATTGGGTTGCTGAGTGGTACCGTCGCTGGGCGGGATATGGAGGCCTGGTGTTTGGGCCCCAGGAGGGACGTTTTGCAACCGCTCACTCAATTTCACTTGTAGTGATCCGAACACAAATTCCATTGATTCTGGCCGGAAGCAACATATGGTGTCCATTTATGTACACGGTTTTACAATGTGTACATTGAGCACGCTCATATGAGGGCGTTTTTTATGGATGCGTTGAGGAATATACCATTATTATTATAACCATGAATTGATAAACCCGCCTTCATGACCGTTCTTTTTGCATTGGAGTCGACCGTTCTTCAAGCTAAGAAATCATAAGCGCTCATTGAATCACAGACGCTGCAATTCCTGATACGGCCAATTAGCACACGTTACGAGTTGACTGAACGTGGCCCCAAAAACCATCAGACGTCCCGGACTGGCAGGTTTTTTTAAGCCTACTGGTTGTCCCGCGTTGTTTCGGCTACCAAAGGCGATTACACGTTGAGAGGAGAGTACTTTGGCAGCTTGTTGTTTACTAACTGACAAACCAGTCTGCCCTGTTGGTGATGACACAGCTGATACAGAATTCAAACTTGACGCAGTGTATCTTTGGACTGTTTGGGGCAGTTGATGGGATTGGGCTAATGATCATGATGGTTTGCTCTTGCCGCTACCATACAGCATTTTGAATGCCTGTGTGCATCCTCGGTACATGGAGACGGTAAGCTAGTCCACTGGGCCTTTGTTGCTTGTACGAGGTGTTTGGTACAAGGTTCAAATTGTAACTTGCTTTTGCCCCCTCCGGAGGACAAAAAGGCGCGATCAATTTTTTAATCTGTCAGTGATATAGTTGCAAAGTTACTTTCGAGCAGTAAATGTTTCAGTCGCAGGCCGCAGCCTCTCTGTTAAAGGCTTTCAGATAAACTGGAAGTTGGTTCGGAGGAAGTTCACCCCAGTCGCTTTAGGGAGCCCGCCAGTCTCGCTGTTGCAGACCAGGCTGGAACAAACAACTTAGTGGAGGGCAGCGCTCACAGAAACATTGATCTCAACAGCGTCCACTACTTATAGCGGAGGTCAGGAGTGATTCCAGATGAGGTGGGTCGTGCTAATCTCTGTACCGAGTAGAGTATTATACATGTTTTATTAGACTGACCTCCGATGGGAATCTGTAGAACTCCGTAGCCTCTGTGCCAGAAGCCAACCGGCCGACGGAGGTAGCGTTCGAACGGTTAAAGTCCACTATTATTAATGCTGTAGTGATGTTCACATCGGCCTGACGGATAGTTGTCTGTGGAGCCTGAGATCTGGCCTGTGGACACCACAAGCCCGAAAGACACGTGGGTGCCCCGCATGCTTTTGTCAGCATTAGAAGACAGTGTTGGGTTTTGAATGGGTGCCCAGTAAGTGCCATTATTGTAAGAAAATTCACACTGAGCATAGCAACCACGTGATTGTGTCAATTCCGCCGATGAGAGCGCTCCCGGATGGTTACCCACTCAGATGTTGCGGGGTGGATTATTTCGGTACATTCAAGATAGCTATGGGATGAATCGTGCTCAAACGTCACTGTTGTCTGTTTGCAGACTCATGTCATTGTCCAACGAGTAAATAAATATATAAATAATATATATTTCCCAACGCATATGTGAGAAGCACGCTTGGTTACGAGCGATCACTGTGGATATTTGCAAACCATACATAAACGAATAATTTAACAGTAGCACAAACATGAAGTTTCTTGCAAGAAGTACGTGGTCAAAGAGGAGAACGACTATAGTTTATGGAACTTTCACGCACACAACAGAGATATAGATAGTTCGATCATTTCACCGATTCAGTCTCAAAAAATGGGATGTTACACTAATTCACTGTTTACAAGGTTGTGGAATGAGCGATTTTTCAAATATTTCAAGGTCACTCCGGGAGGGTGTCCAACCGCACCTTCGNCTTCATGAACTCGAAAACTCGTTGTGTTTAATGGTCTCTATTGGTTCTCGTGAGCTACTTATAGGACGCATCTACAGACCGCCTAATGCTGTGAGCAATGATTTGACTGATCTCATGGAGATAATGAATCGTGTGTGCAACATGCCTCGTGAACACGATCTAGTAGGCGGTGACTATAGCATGTCTAATATCTCCCGGACCTCATTCTCTGCCCCAGCAAAACAAGCCGAATTTCTTTCATGCATTCAGCTGAATGATTGAAACCAACATGTCCTAACGCCCACCAGGAAGGGGCACATTTTGGATCTTATATTTTGTTTGAAGAGATATCTGTTCTACAACAATTCCCAGAAAGCGACCATAATATCGTCAAACGTCCGTTTGATTTCACTATGGCTATCAAACCGAGAGTTGTATTCTACCGTCCGATCAAATTCAATGATTTGAATGCCTTCAGCTCCCTACTAAGATCCTTGAATTGGAACACCTGCTTTCGAACATCAGACCTAAGCATAGCACCCGGAGAATTTATCAGACATCTAACGTTTTGTATCGACGTTTAGGCCCCTGTTAAATCAAACGTGTCGGTTCGTGTGTGCAAGGTAAAATTCTTGCTGCGAAAGAGACTGACAGACTTAAAATGCTTAAGTCGATGTACGGGAGAACACTAGACTTTACCCTGGTGATGCAAATGAGCAAAATGTTTGAACACAGCGGCTGACGCAACTCCGTCATATAGACGGAGAGAAACTCGGGCTCCGTGGTGAGCAGAGATGCATGAAATTAATGCAACTGATGAGACGGAGAAATTCCATGGGGGACCCTGTTATAATGTACATGCTTAAAAATCTGTACGGTGATCACGTCATCCCGAGCGTGTTTCTCACAAATGCGTCGAGAAATATACCATTATCGTTGTTCTTATTAATATTATTGAGAATTATTAGTCTCAAGGATGAAACGCTTGTCGATGACCGTGTAGCGATGTGCAAAAACGTTTACTCATATTTCGCTGCCTCATTTAGCGTAGAAAGCACCCCAATACATGCTAATATACCATCCAAAACAGATAATGTTTTGAGCAATGTTCTAATCGACGTTCGAAGTGCTCGTTCACAGTTAGCTGCCATTAAACCCTCAATCCATCCTGGACCAGATGGTATTCCACCGATAGTCGTCAAGCAGGCAGGTGAGAATATACCCATCCTCCTACTCAATTTGTTCAACTTATCAATTCTATCCAGCATTTTGCCTCTTCAGTGAAAAACCTCAACCATTATGCCTCGTCACCAGAGTGGCCCAAGGCAGTACGTTAGTAACTATCGTTCCAACAACCGCACGCCTACCTACTCAAGAATGTACGAAAGAATAATAAATGTGCACAAATTCGAGATCTTGAGGACACAAAACCTTACAAACCCTTCACAGCACGGTTTTTTTAGTAAACGCTCTTGTATGACATGTTAGCTGGAATTCTTAAACCATATAACGACGTCCGTTGACGCGGAAAATGCAGTAATTATCATACTCTTGGACATGCAAAAAGCTTTTGATCGTGTGCCTCATAAGCGCCTCTTGATCGAAATGGCATCTTTTGGCATACAATATCCCATGTACAGCTGGCTGTCGTCATACCTTGAAGGTCGCGCTCAAACAGTCAAAACAGGGTAGCACTACTCAGCACCAAAACCAGTGACTAGTGGGGTGGTCCAAGGAAGCGTTCTGGTTCCGTTGCTCTTCTTAATGTACATAAATGATCTGTGCGACGTTATTACACATGGCAAGCCCTTTCTGTTTGCCGACGATATCAAAATCGTACACTCATTCCGCCAGAGCACTAACATCAATTTCTGTCTACGAACTATACGACAGGACCTAGCGTCATTGCGGTTGTGGTGCAGAAAATGGCCAATGTCGTTCCCCGAAAACAAATCGAACATCATGTATTATGGTTGTAAAGTACCTCATGGATCTATATCACTAGATGGTTGCAATATTAATACAGCCAATTCAGTCAGGGACCTGGGAATACTGCACTCAAACTCCTTCACTTTCTCCGAACAGGTATGCTTCCAGGTAGCAAACACTAAAAAACAATGGGTTGTATCAAAAAGACGTTCAGTCTACCAGCTGCGAAGCTGACGCTCTACAAGGTGTGTGCTCGGCCTCCACTCGAGTATTGCACGGTCATGTCTGCCACCTACGCAAGTCTGATGGGCTTGTGTTAGAAAACCTTCGAAGATCACTTACCAAAAGCTTATTAGGATATTCTTCATCGCGCATCTACAGTCAGCGCCGTGAAAACCCTGGTATTGATCCACTTCGGTTGCGTAGACCAATGTTAAACCTGACGTCGCTGTACAAACTCATACATTCGGATGTGATTACCTCGGCGTTTACCGTCCACTCACAACACAGCCCTCCATATAGTCTAAGAAATAAGGGTTTCACCTTGCCAACCTTGGTATTCCGGAAAAAAATACGTGCAAACTTCTTCCTTCTAAAGTGTCCCTACATTTGGGATAAACTCCCGAATAAAGTCAGAGCCAGTAACAACATACAGCGGTTTAAAAAGGGTTCGGATAGCTATCTTACGTTAACAAACACAATGTCTATCTTCAAACCCTCTGTATCCCCTGATGACCTTTTGGTTGTGATTCGGGGAACATTCGGCCGTCAGATGCGTATAACGTAGATAACGATTCCAGGTGTATAGCTCTTCCGAAAACAGCCTGCTTCAAACGGCTTGTTGTATTAATCGCTCACAGGAACATTTAGCATTTGGCCTACTGCATGCTCACTGAACCGTTTACAACTAGACGTTATTTTATTAATATACGCTTATTCGTCCCTGCTAACACCAATTAGGAATTCGGTTAGGGGTGAATTAGATTTGTTTTCGGGAAAGTTTGAGAAAGGATTTTTTGACGAACAGCGTTTTCTTTGCTGAGAGCGTACCCATTCATCTGTGCGCCCTCAAATTTCGCATTTGTGAAATATTTGAAGTACCTAAAACAAAGAAATTGGACCAAATTCCAGGAAGTTCCCGTTATACGTATAAACTAGTTCTCAGTCCGTCAAACTTGACAGTAATATTAACAATATATTTCAGCGCATATGTGAGAAACACGCTGGGTTATGCGCTATCATTGCGGATATTTACAAACCATACAAATACGAATAAGTAACTGGTAGCAAAACATACAGCCTCCCGTCAAGAGGGACGTGGTAAAAAGGCAAATGAATGTAGTTTATGAAAAGTTTGACGCACGCAACAGAGAATAATATAGTTCGGTGGCTTCACAGATTTAGTTTCCAACCAATGGGATATTACACTAATTTACTTTCTGCAGAGTCGTATGATGGACAATTTTTTGAACAGTCCAAGGTCACTCCGGAAAGAATGCGGGAGCGCATTTCTTTTCGTACTCGCGAAACTCAAATTGGTATGGATTAATAATGCACCGACTGACCCTGGAGTGCAATTTTCTCATTCGGCAATGGGCTATCTCAGAGGTGTTGGAGAAAAGCACAAATGAACACAATTATATGCACATATAAGTGTACACGCGAGCATGTATATATACGTATGTGTGTGCAAACAAATGTGTATATTAAGGAATATGTGTATATAATTATATATATATACTTATATACATATGGATGAACACGTGTACATCTACACATAAACATATAAGTATATATTTATATATTTATATGCACGTGTACATGCATGTGCACAAAAATTTGTACAACGTACTGTATGTATATATCACGTTTTGCACACATCTATTTAAGAATGATATATATGGATATATATGTATATATTTATATGTAATAATAATATGTACATATATATATAAGTATTTGCGTATTTGTATGTATACATAAATATATTTTAACAGAAATATGTATATATATATACGTATATATGTGTATGCATATACACCTACATATATATGTATATACAAATTTCTGTTCGGCTTAAGCTAAGTATACATATATATGTATATAAATATATATATAACCATACACATTTCTATGTATATATATATATATATTTATATGTATACATATACATTTGTACAGAAATGTTTAAGGATATATATATATTTATATACACATGTATAGTCATACATGTTGATATACACATACCTGAATGCATATATATATAGCCATCTGTATACATATATTCAGACAGCTGTATATATATATATCACAGTCTGCTCTACCCACTGAAGGAAGACTCATTGAACCTCAATTGCCTAACGGCAATAACCACTGCAAAATAAAAACATGAGCATAGCTCGTAAAACCATGTCGTGGGTGCTCTCAGTGAACACCATATTGCGGGTCCACTGGTAAATACGGTTCTTTTGATAATCGCTTATGCCAACGAACTGGCGGAAACGCCGAGACACATCATGCAGTAAATGAAACGGCAGAATACTATGGCACAATGCGGAAAGACTTCACCTATTGCCTTCATCTGTGCTGCTGAACGGTCAACACTGAAGGTGCGAACAGCAGTCATATAAGGCACCATTTTAGGCAGGTGTTCGAGAACTATAACTGGCAGTGATTTCGTTCGGCCTAAGTGCGTAAAAAACTTCACCCCAACTCCAGTTGCGTCTACCAACAGAGCATGCCGTAGTATAAAGCCGCCATAATTTAACTGATGAGTTGCATCTCCTAGAATGACATCCTCATACTTGAGACACAGTTGGAATGTACCTTTCGGTACAAACATGACGAACCTTAACAATTTGTCTCGGAGTAGAAACCTATAGCTACCATCCAATTTCAGTAAATCTCGCAACTTCATAATCTTGTTGCTATCATCCAATTTGCTGTGCCTCGCACGTAGATTACATAGATCGTGCCGACGCATTCTGATCCCATACTTACGGTTCACGTACGTCCTCATTTCACGGGCACTCTTAAAATGGCTCATCGTCTCATATACATGCATTTCAGCATCAACAGTCAGACGTCTATTCCTAGGATAAATGTTCGGCTTNTTATATATATATGTACATATTATTATTACATATAAATATATACATATATATCCATATATATCATTCTTAAATAGATGTGTGCAAAACGTGATATATACATACAGTACGTTGTACAAATTTTTGTGCACATGCATGTACACGTGCATATAAATATATAAATATATACTTATATGTTTATGTGTAGATGTACACGTGTTCATCCATATGTATATAAGTATATATATATAATTATATACACATATTCCTTAATATACACATTTGTTTGCACACACATACGTATATATACATGCTCGCGTGTACACTTATATGTGCATATAATTGTGTTCATTTGTGCTTTTCTCCAACACCTCTGAGATAGCCCATTGCCGAATGAGAAAATTGCACTCCAGGGTCAGTCGGTGCATTATTAATCCATACCAATTTGAGTTTCGCGAGTACGAAAAGAAATGCGCTCCCGCATTCTTTCCGGAGTGACCTTGGACTGTTCAAAAAATTGTCCATCATACGACTCTGCAGAAAGTAAATTAGTGTAATATCCCATTGGTTGGAAACTAAATCTGTGAAGCCACCGAACTATATTATTCTCTGTTGCGTGCGTCAAACTTTTCATAAACTACATTCATTTGCCTTTTTACCACGTCCCTCTTGACGGGAGGCTGTATGTTTTGCTACCAGTTACTTATTCGTATTTGTATGGTTTGTAAATATCCGCAATGATAGCGCATAACCCAGCGTGTTTCTCACATATGCGCTGAAATATATTGTTAATATTACTGTCAAGTTTGACGGACTGAGAACTAGTTTATACGTATAACGGGAACTTCCTGGAATTTGGTCCAATTTCTTTGTTTTAGGTACTTCAAATATTTCACAAATGCGAAATTTGAGGGCGCACAGATGAATGGGTACGCTCTCAGCAAAGAAAACGCTGTTCGTCAAAAAATCCTTTCTCAAACTTTCCCGAAAACAAATCTAATTCACCCCTAACCGAATTCCTAATTGGTGTTAGCAGGGACGAATAAGCGTATATTAATAAAATAACGTCTAGTTGTAAACGGTTCAGTGAGCATGCAGTAGGCCAAATGCTAAATGTTCCTGTGAGCGATTAATACAACAAGCCGTTTGAAGCAGGCTGTTTTCGGAAGAGCTATACACCTGGAATCGTTATCTACGTTATACGCATCTGACGGCCGAATGTTCCCCGAATCACAACCAAAAGGTCATCAGGGGATACAGAGGGTTTGAAGATAGACATTGTGTTTGTTAACGTAAGATAGCTATCCGAACCCTTTTTAAACCGCTGTATGTTGTTACTGGCTCTGACTTTATTCGGGAGTTTATCCCAAATGTAGGGACACTTTAGAAGGAAGAAGTTTGCACGTATTTTTTTCCGGAATACCAAGGTTGGCAAGGTGAAACCCTTATTTCTTAGACTATATGGAGGGCTGTGTTGTGAGTGGACGGTAAACGCCGAGGTAATCACATCCGAATGTATGAGTTTGTACAGCGACGTCAGGTTTAACATTGGTCTACGCAACCGAAGTGGATCAATACCAGGGTTTTCACGGCGCTGACTGTAGATGCGCGATGAAGAATATCCTAATAAGCTTTTGGTAAGTGATCTTCGAAGGTTTTCTAACACAAGCCCATCAGACTTGCGTAGGTGGCAGACATGACCGTGCAATACTCGAGTGGAGGCCGAGCACACACCTTGTAGAGCGTCAGCTTCGCAGCTGGTAGACTGAACGTCTTTTTGATACAACCCATTGTTTTTTAGTGTTTGCTACCTGGAAGCATACCTGTTCGGAGAAAGTGAAGGAGTTTGAGTGCAGTATTCCCAGGTCCCTGACTGAATTGGCTGTATTAATATTGCAACCATCTAGTGATATAGATCCATGAGGTACTTTACAACCATAATACATGATGTTCGATTTGTTTTCGGGGAACGACATTGGCCATTTTCTGCACCACAACCGCAATGACGCTAGGTCCTGTCGTATAGTTCGTAGACAGAAATTGATGTTAGTGCTCTGGCGGAATGAGTGTACGATTTTGATATCGTCGGCAAACAGAAAGGGCTTGCCATGTGTAATAACGTCGCACAGATCATTTATGTACATTAAGAAGAGCAACGGAACCAGAACGCTTCCTTGGACCACCCCACTAGTCACTGGTTTTGGTGCTGAGTAGTGCTACCCTGTTTTGACTGTTTGAGCGCGACCTTCAAGGTATGACGACAGCCAGCTGTACATGGGATATTGTATGCCAAAAGATGCCATTTCGATCAAGAGGCGCTTATGAGGCACACGATCAAAAGCTTTTTGCATGTCCAAGAGTATGATAATTACTGCATTTTCCGCGTCAACGGACGTCGATATATGGTTTAAGAATTCCAGCTAACATGTCATACAAGAGCGTTTACTAAAAAAACCGTGCTGTGAAGGGTTTGTAAGGTTTTGTGTCCTCAAGATCTCGAATTTGTGCACATTTATTATTCTTTCGTACATTCTTGAGTAGGTAGGCGTGCGGTTGTTGGAACGATAGTTACTAACGTACTGCCTTGGGCCACTCTGGTGACGAGGCATAATGGTTGAGGTTTTTCACTGAAGAGGCAAAATGCTGGATAGAATTGATAAGTTGAACAAATTGAGTAGGAGGATGGGTATATTCTCACCTGCCTGCTTGACGACTATCGGTGGAATACCATCTGGTCCAGGATGGATTGAGGGTTTAATGGCAGCTAACTGTGAACGAGCACTTCGAACGTCGATTAGAACATTGCTCAAAACATTATCTGTTTTGGATGGTATATTAGCATGTATTGGGGTGCTTTCTACGCTAAATGAGGCAGCGAAATATGAGTAAACGTTTTTGCACATCGCTACACGGTCATCGACAAGCGTTTCATCCTTGAGACTAATAATTCTCAATAATATTAATAAGAACAACGATAATGGTATATTTCTCGACGCATTTGTGAGAAACACGCTCGGGATGACGTGATCACCGTACAGATTTTTAAGCATGTACATTATAACAGGGTCCCCCATGGAATTTCTCCGTCTCATCAGTTGCATTAATTTCATGCATCTCTGCTCACCACGGAGCCCGAGTTTCTCTCCGTCTATATGACGGAGTTGCGTCAGCCGCTGTGTTCAAACATTTTGCTCATTTGCATCACCAGGGTAAAGTCTAGTGTTCTCCCGTACATCGACTTAAGCATTTTAAGTCTGTCAGTCTCTTTCGCAGCAAGAATTTTACCTTGCACACACGAACCGACACGTTTGATTTAACAGGGGCCTAAACGTCGATACAAAACGTTAGATGTCTGATAAATTCTCCGGGTGCTATGCTTAGGTCTGATGTTCGAAAGCAGGTGTTCCAATTCAAGGATCTTAGTAGGGAGCTGAAGGCATTCAAATCATTGAATTTGATCGGACGGTAGAATACAACTCTCGGTTTGATAGCCATAGTGAAATCAAACGGACGTTTGACGATATTATGGTCGCTTTCTGGGAATTGTTGTAGAACAGATATCTCTTCAAACAAAATATAAGATCCAAAATGTGCCCCTTCCTGGTGGGCGTTAGGACATGTTGGTTTCAATCATTCAGCTGAATGCATGAAAGAAATTCGGCTTGTTTTGCTGGGGCAGAGAATGAGGTCCGGGAGATATTAGACATGCTATAGTCACCGCCTACTAGATCGTGTTCACGAGGCATGTTGCACACACGATTCATTATCTCCATGAGATCAGTCAAATCATTGCTCACAGCATTAGGCGGTCTGTAGATGCGTCCTATAAGTAGCTCACGAGAACCAATAGAGACCATTAAACACAACGAGTTTTCGAGTTCATGAAGTATAGACTCATCAAGTGTGACTGCGGGAAATTGCTCTTTTAGGTAAATGATGCGTCCACCTCCTCGTCCTGTGAGACGATCCCTACGAAACATGTGATATCCTACGGTGCTCATCTGACTGTCAGGGGTGTCAGGAGAGCACCAAATCTCAGTTACGAGAATGACATGGGGATTAGATTGAAAGACAAAGGGTTCGAAAATGTGTATCTTACTAACCAAAGATCATCCGTTCATTAATAATAAACTTACGAAATTCTTTTTCAGATACAGCAGACAAACTGCTGAGGAACTTCATGAGAGATGAGGCAGTGGGTTGTAAGATATCAAATGGAAAGGCCTCATCTAAGGAATGTACCGAGTTTCTGCTCCTATTCGAGTGGGTGTCGTAAAAGTTTGGCCCCATGATAGGAAGTGCTGGAACAGTGCCATTATGGATGGATGGCAGAGTAGGACTTAGGGAGTGGGGCCAGGTGACGGTTGATGAAATATCAAGAGGTGCACCAAAAATAGACTAGTCCGGCTGACGTTTGAGGTGGTAACACAATCAGGTGACGACCCTAGTAGCACACTAAGACGGTCGACCGTCTTTTGAGTGTCTTTTGAGTGTCTTCCTTAAGTAACTCAAGTATTTCTCCATTACCTCACTTGCGACATCTTAGTTGTCTGAATTGTCATTAATAAATTTGGTATTGCTGATATATGCTGTCAGTAGGATGCTAGGTATTCACGTGAATTTTGTTTTAGTACACCAACATGCAATGGAACACGACGCGGGCTTTTTTGTTCGAACGGCCATTTTTATCCATCATTACCTTGTAGCATGGCTGATCGCTATACCAAAAGGCCGCGTGGTTGCTCACGTTCCAACATACATCGTCTCATTAAGCTGGCACAGAAGGAGTGTGGTTGGCATCCTTTCGCAGAGGATAAAAGTGCTATCCATGGTAGCAATGAGCATCTGAATGATGCTTTTAACGACAGCATTGGTGAGTTAACGTTTCCGATCATGGTGAAATCACTTTAGGTGAACACGGTGAAGAGTTAAACGTGCTTACCGTCGCAGTCCCCTGTGAGCGTTCACCTATTATTTCAACAATGCCATCCACGTCAAATAGCTGCACTGTAACCCAGGAAGTGTGTGCTACTCCGGACAAAAGCAGAGATGATGATCTGAATGAAGGTAAGGAAATCTGTTACACAATGACGTCATAAACCAGATGAATCGTTTACAACCATCGGTGCAGTAAAGAAGACAGCGACAATGGTTGCATTAGAAGTTGCCTTTGAAGCGAACTTGTCGCTAAGAGCAACTAATATAATGCTTCGCAAGTTCAAGGAATTGTTGCCAGAGTTGCCGATGGATGCACGTACACTGCTTGGAACACCACGTGTATGCATGAA
>QNGE01003995.1:25631-42209 GCA_008508345.1 Paragonimus westermani
GGTTTGTAAATATCTACAATGACCGCGCATAACCAAGCGTGCTTCTCATACATGCGTTGAGAAATATATATTATTATTTTTATTTTTATTTGATCACTATTCCATGTAGACATTCGTGGGGGAACGGGCGGAAAATGTTTTATGATGGGGGGAGGTGGGGACGCATATGCTGTTGCGGGGAACGGGTGGACCTCTCGACCAGACGTCATTCCTCGCTCAAATTCCAAAGAATTTTGAGGAGCTCCCGATATGCCCAATTTTTGCGGAATTTTGAGTGTCCGGACTGGGTGAAGTGTTCTTTCTTGCGTGAGACATATTGATGAAATCGAAAATGGGAAGCGAAATCACGCGATAAACGGGAGAACGTAAAACTGACTACGTGAGCTATGACGAACAATGGAACATATGATCTTCTGGCACAACATTCTATGTGACGTTAATAGCACTGTGGTAATTGATGAAATATATACCATGTGTGAAAAGCTGTCATCAAATAACGCGAAAGGCGATCGATTATCAGCTTTCCCTATTATACGATTACTGTCGGTTATCCCTGTACGGCCGGTATATGGAATGAGAACAATGTTTGACAATACAAAAATTTGCCAGGCGGTCTACCACGGGGGGCGGAATGGAGTATCAACATAAGGTTTTCATGTAGTCATGAGATGAACAGTGTGGGTTTTTTGTTTTCAAGCAATTTTGGCATGCTCCGCTTTTGCCTGGCGGTTTACAGCACAAACACGAGCCATCAGTAAGTATAGAGTAAGGGCGTACCAGGATGATTGGGTTATTAATAACGAGCGTTTGTACATTGACACCTATACGTGTTGACCATAGACATGTTTTCTTGCTCACAGGCAAATTTAAAAGAATAATTGTATGAATGGCCCACCCTGAAATTTTTGGATTTGATCAGCTTGAGGGGTGCGTGACGTAACAACACGCAACATAGGTGGTTTCCCCTCAGGTGTTATTAGGTCCGTTTTCACAGATATCGTCCTGAGACAGGTAGAGCTTGAAAGTGTATATGACGTTCGTTATTGTTAGGAATAAATAAATAAATAAATAAATAATATATAATTCCCAACGCATGTGTGAGAAGCACGCTTGGTTACGCGCGATCACTGTGGATACTTGCAAACCATACATAAACGAATAATTTAGCAGTAGCACGAACGTGAAGTTCCTTGCAAGAATTACGTAGTCAAAGAGGGAACGACTGAAGTTTATGGAACTCTAACGCACAAAACATAGAAATAGGTAGTTCGCTTATTTCACCGATTCAGTCTCAAAAAAATGGGATGTTACACTAATTCACTGTTTACAAGGTTGTATAATGAGCGATTTTTCAAAAATTTCCTTTGAATTGATGTATATTCTTTCCGGCTCTAATTCCATGCGGGATTTTGTTCCAAATGTACGAATATTTCACCAAGAAAAAATTTAAACGCATTTTCCCCCAGGATTTAAGAGCTGCCAACATGTAATCTCTTTTTCTGAGGCTATACTTCGACCTGCGTTGTAAGGAATTCGCGAAACTGACGGTGAATTTACTGCCACAGACCAGATCAACCATGAATGCAAAGTTAAGCTTGTGTCGCCGTAACCGAAAAGGATCGAGTGTAAGTGTTAGGTAGCGTTCTCTGTAGCTCAGAGAAGATTGCTTGCCCAATAAGCGTTTCGTGAGTACACGCTGGAGGTTTTCCAGAGTTAGACTATCAGACCTGCGCAGGTGGCTGTATATGAGCGTGCAGTACTCAAGCTTGGTCGCAAGCGTAATTTATAAAGGTATAATCGTGCAGCAGGTAGGAGGAATGACTGTTTAATGTAACCTATCATCCGTCTAGTCTTAGCTACTAGGAAAGATATATGTCCTGTAAAAAGTGAATGGGTTTGAGTAGCGTAAACCTAGGTCACTTACTGAGTTAACGGTTGATATGCTGTGACCATGCGATTTTGTTGAGCCACCTGGCACATAGAATGGTTTGCCATGCTTGATAACTTCACATATATCGTTCAAATATATAAGAAACAGTAGTGACCTCAAAACGCTTCCTTGGATCACCCCACTAGTGACTGGTCTGCGATTTGAGCTGTTGTCTCCTATTTTCACGGTCTGTTTTTGGCCTGTGAGGTATGATGAATACCACCTGACCCTTTCTGCTACCTTGGCGTGGTGGTCAGGCTTGCGTGCTGTTTAGATCCTGAGGGCTGTGCTGACTGTGACTTCGGTCCTTGCGGGTTCAACCTTGTCAGATTGGCCGAAGAGGAGCAGCCAGACAAAAAGCAGATGCGTGAGTGTCTGTGGACTTCTATCCATTCTTTTCTTAGGCTTTGTTGGTGCATTGTATGATGAATGGTCTGCCTGGCTTTTCATTGTTGAGCGAGAAATTTGCTTTTCATCCCCAGCTTCTTCAGGTTGCACTAACATGCAACCCTAAACTGCTATGCTTCTTGTATTATACTTCACAAATCTTTCTTCCTAGTTTAGATCTCGTCATTGCAGCCTCTCTCTGTTTAGTTTCCGAGCGATAGGGGTTTCCTTTTCTTATTAACCAATCAAGTGGCTAACCAGCATTGGCCGGCTGGACACATAAGGGCCCCACGGGCACACCTCCCAGTCTTATTCCTTCGGGTTTACACTAGTATGTTGTGTGTTGGTTGAACTGCAATTGGTGCAGCGCAAGCCAGTTGCAGTGATGGATAAGCGCAGGCGTCCTTTGGCTTCGGTCACTGTGACAGGCTAATCCGAATCGGATGCCGCCAACCATGATGAAAGCTAAGCAATTGATTGCGTATACCAAGGGGTGATATTCTGCTCAAAAGACGCCTATGAGGCACACGATCGAGAGCCTTCGCCTTGTCCAGAAATATGATGATAATCGCCTCTCCAGCGTCAGTAGATTCTCTCACATGTTTGTGAAATTCAGGCGGGCACGTCATGCGAGAACGTTTTCTGAGGAGCCCATGCTGGGAATGGTTTATAAGGTTTCGTGATAATAAGAATTCGACCATGCGACATTTTACTATCCTTTCGAGCACCCTAGATCAGACTGAAGTATGGTTGACAGGACGATAATTACTGACGGGCTGTCCTCATTTGCGCAGCCACCTTATCCTTCACATCACCAGCCGGCTGTGTTCCATGCCATTTTTAACTAGGAACTGATATAACTTCCAGACTCGAAAGCACGAGGAAACGTTTAATGACATACTCTTGCTTGTTTGTCTCGTGGATGGAATTCACATCGAAAACATACTTGAAACGTTGGAATAGCCTAATTTGCGCTCGCTGGTGAAAGCAGATATGCGTTTATCTGTCGTCCTCATCCCGCCTGGTGCGTACCACACCTATCTCACTGACCACCGGCCACACTTCCTCGGGTTTTTCTAGTGTTTCCTTACCATTCTTACATAACAAACTCACCTGATATTGAAGGCTTCAGCCTGCGGCGGATGTTTCCAACGTCTGAGGTCGTGAAAAACTTTCCGCAAACATTTGCTACATAATGCTCAATGTCAGTAACTAGTGCATTATATTGGAACAGTCTCCTGCATTCGTTCAATTCACTGATATGGAATCCGCGATCTGTGGGATGGCACTCATACACCAAACGACTGAAATGGTGGTTGTGTTTTAATTCAGAAGACCTCACTACCAGACAGGCATTTCGTCGAACCACATGAAATCGTGAGCAACAACATGTATCGCAAAAAACTGGGTTGTTAAAACAAACAACAGTCAACCCACTAGACAAGTCACATACTCCTGCATACACTCCTGTGCCTCTTACACTTTGTACAACTGTAATAAATCTAGACGGATTTCAGGGAAACATGCCAACTTACATATCATACTTCGGAACTATTTTCCATCTGCGGCTCGTCCTACGAACGTAACTAACGCCCACATCCTCGATGTGCTACTAGAGCTACTCCCGGCACTGTGAAAAAGTGCGAAACACGATTATCAAACATCTCCCTGAAAACCGCAATATGGTCCACCTCCTAGATATAGAATATATCCCGATGCGATAAATGTCTGCATTATCATGTCTAGTTATACATTATTTTGGCAACCATATATTAATATTGCCACACACAAGCAACCACAACAGCAGCAAAACCGATTTTCAGAAATTGCACGCGATAAGGCCGTTTTTACTTAACGGCCAGTTAAAACAAACAGAAGTGAGTCCATGACACAGGTTCCGGCGATTTTAGTTTTCGTCCCATGTATCGAGCTAATGAGCCGGATTATGAGATGAAATAATTTTTTGTGCCCACGATAAATGTAGAACTCATGGTCTGCGACTAGCCTTCTAGGTGTTTTGCTGGAGCGCTTGAGTGAACGCGGAATTTCCCTCAATTGAGCAACGTACTTTTTCGGGCATCGTCCCTCGAGTTTCCTGGACAGTTTACATACGCATCTGGCATCAAATCCTCAGACACTGAAGTAAAAGCAATGCAGGAGCACTCCATTCCTGATTCCACCAAAAAGCTTCGACGTTCCACTGGAGTTGTTAACTGTTACCGTCGCTTCATTCCTCACTGCTCACGGCTTCTGCAGCCACAGAACGATCTGCTCCATGGTTTGAAAGAAAGGTGATATCAGGTTCTGAGGCACTACAAGCGTACAACGACCCGATGGAAGCACTCAGCGATGCAACGAGTCCCGCCAATTTAAACCCAGAGCCTACTGCTCATCTGATAGCTTTGAATGGTGCTTCTAATCATGCCGTCGGTGCAGTGCTTCAGCAGTCTGTCAGTGGCGAATTACGACCGGTCTCCTTTTTACCCCAGTTAGTCAATTATAGCACCTTTGGTCGTAAACTGCTCGCCATCCATCCGCCATTAGGCAGTTTCGTCATTTGTTGGAAGGGAGGAACTCCACCCTTAAAAGAGACTAGACCTTTAACCTACGCCTTCAACACTAGTCGGGATATATATTCCCCTTGCTAAGTTCGACACCTTGATATTCTAGCGCAACTCACAACGGGTATCCGACACACCGACGGAATCTCCAATGTGGTTGCTGATACGTTTTCAAGACTACATGCTAACGCAGTTTCCAGCCTGCAAGATGTCGCGAGATAACTGCTGAAATTCAGATTTCTGATCCTGACCTTCCATCTGTCTGCATCTCACCCTTTCAGTGTTCTCATGTCCCTTTGTCATCTTCCGAATCCACTGTCGTGTGTTTTACTTCCGTGGGCACGCCACGTCCTACCCTATCCTTATTTCTCCGTCGACCCATTTTTCCCTATTTGTATTTGTAGTGCTAGATCCTGAGTTCGTACGTCCAGAGTTTCCCCAGCCTTATGCTACCGTGAATCGGAAGTCGCAGGGGGAAAACGATGAATCTGCGAACAAACTTTATTTATTGATTTACTCACCGTTACAACAGACTTCAACGTAACGATTAAGGGGTGCTAGGGTGCTGGACGTGAGAGCACCTTGAGCACAACCGCACAGCAGCAGCCGGAGTGGAAGAGTACGTCGACGAAAAATTCCAGTCGATCTTCAGAATTCAAACAAGCGTTAGACTGGTTAAGCGGCGTTCCTAACGGTAATAGCTTAACATTATCCTAGTGGATGTAACCTACAGGAGTAGAGATAGTGCGAATCCATTACACAGCTGACAGCATAACTGCGATACTTATGCCGGCCCACTAACGTTGATGCTAGTGGTTTGTAGTAAGTTTATATATCCAAGGTAATGTGAACAGGCGCGGTGGTACTGGCGAGGCAAATCTCACGTCGCGGGGAGTTTAGAATTTTGGGGACGTCGAAGGTGATCTCACCACACAATTATGAAAAATCATGATTGGCTGTTCGACTTAGCTTTCTCATCAACCGTGTGATCAACTCGTAAAATAAATTGCGCACAAAGGTTGTTGACACTTTGGGCTTGGAGGTATTCAAGAGGGAGCTAGATAAGTGTTAGAGCACATTTTTCCTACTTCGTGCTAAATGAAGGATAATTTTGGCGATGTGTTTCAAGACACCCGAGGTTTGCTATTTCTTTTCTTCTAACCATACATTTAGACCACTACCGGACGCAATCACACTGACAGAAAATGCAGTCTGATCGATCTCCAGACCACACCTGTCGGGTATCAGGAAGTCAACAGGCGCATACCTTCATCGTGCCCTGGATTTGATAATAACAATTGAAACTAATAAACGATCTTGTCGTCGGTTTGCGCCCTTAAATACTCCGGGTCTTCACTTCGGCTGTCGGGCCCAGAGCGCCTTGGCTGGTGCTGTCCATGCTGATGAAGCGTTCGTTCCCGCTGTATATAAGTGACGCGGAAACTCCGCTCGGGCTGCTTAACATTATCCTAGTGGATGTAACCTACAGGAGTAGAGATAGTGCGAATCCATTACACAGCTGACAGCATAACTGCGATACTTATGCCGGCCCACTAACGTTGATGCTAGTGGTTTGTAGTAAGTTTATATATCCAAGGTAATGTGAACAGGCGCGGTGGTACTGGCAAGGCAAATCTCACGTCGCGGGGAGTTTAGAATTTTGGAGACGTCGAAGGTGATCTCACTACACATTCTTTGTCTCTCTGTGGTGTCTGCACCACGCTCAACTTAAGTGATATCCGCTAAGTTTATCTCAATATGAGCAGAGATGTGCACTGGGGGAATGAATCATGCACTCATTGCCAGAATAGCAAGCTACATCGCTACATATCGGAACCGAATGATTTACTCAAATAAATACTTTCGTGAAAATTAAGGCAAACGACATCG
Source organism: Paragonimus westermani (assembly GCA_008508345.1). Taxonomy (NCBI): domain Eukaryota; kingdom Metazoa; phylum Platyhelminthes; class Trematoda; order Plagiorchiida; family Troglotrematidae; genus Paragonimus; species Paragonimus westermani. The sequence continues at coordinate 32,400 of QNGE01003995.1, forward strand.
GTGATTATACTCCGATTAGCCGATTTCACCCACTGGTCCACGGCTATCAGTAGGTTCGGCATATGGGAACAGCCCATTTTAAAGCCATGCTGCACACTGGCGAAGCGGCTGCGGGCGGTGGGTACACATGGATCGGGGCATGTAGTGGCCTTATCAATCAAATGATAAAAAATAACCAGACTGTGTTGACACTAAAAGAACCTGTAACGGTAACGGGTGTGTACAAAAGGTATGCGTACAGGTGGAAACAAGATGTATCCAGAAAATGGGAATGACTCGATTACAAATCAAAATCCGTGGAATTGGATAGGCCACCCTCCGAGAGGAAGAAGGCGCCAAAGGGTTGGTCCGGACGACGACTGATAGATAATTCCACGCATGACGTGGAACGACAGGCTTTTGGCACATATAGGTCAACAAACGCGCAGAGCTGAAAAAGATTCGCCGTGCGGTTAATTAACTATTCCGAATATCCACGCAAACCAGGACGACAGAGAAGGGACGCGGTAACACCCGTCTTATTGATCGAGACAACCAAACTAAAAAATGATGGTGACGTTTTCAAACGAGTGTACAGGTGAAGTTAACGAAACGGCATGTACAAAGATGTAAAAAAAGAGTTGCAAAAATATAATTATGAACCGTCGACACTAAAGGGATACGAAAGCCTCCAAAGCTAGAACAGATAGCAAACGACAACGTTTATCACCATCACATTACTACTGTTGCAACTAATATCTTTTTATTTCCCAGAAGCAAACTTCACCGAGCGGAGGGAGAATTATTAGTACCCACCAGTGTTTTAGTTTACTATTTGATTGAGGGCGGTCACTTTCGACTATTTGTCGCGCGTTTGGCATGCCGGTTAGTTTGATTCCGTTCTGTATATCTCGTAGCTTGAGTGCTGGTGTCAAAACTAATGGTGTTCATGCTGTGAACTATTTTTTTTGCTGTAGTTGGCCGTCGATTTGCTCCACCCTTCGCTGCGTGAAGAGAAAAAAAAATGTAAACTTAAGCGCCTGGTCCCCTCTCCCAACTCGTTTTTCATGGACGTCAAGTGTCCAGGTAAGCTTGTGTTTAGTTTCCATTCCGCAGGCTGTCTTAAGATTCAGATTGTGTTCAGTCATGCTCAAACCCCGGTTGTCTGTCCTGGTTGCGATCGTGTGCTCTGCCAGCCCACAGGAGGACGAACGCGATTAGCAAACGGTAAACGCGGTTGTTTTAATATAATCCTGTCTTTAGGCTGTAGTTATAGAAAGAAAACTCGTTAGTGGTCAGATTTTGATATGTAAAGCCGCTGGGAAATAAATTATTCCTTGGAGTCCTTGCCTGTTGAATAGGTTCTCGGATGGGCTGTCAGTTTACACCTCGAGTAGTGTTTCTAATGCGATGGACCTCAACATATGCAAATCCGCACACGGGGACACACCTTTGGTTTGCTGCTTGCGTGACTTACATGATACCAAGTGTTATGTACTTGGTCGCGTTGTCGAGTACACACGCGGCAGCCGGGAGTACATTCCGCGCCTCATCTCCACCACATGCGTTTTGCAGCCCGTCTGGTCGTCAGCCCTTCGTATTATTCCCGCCAAAAGCCGGCTTGTGTGCCATTTCTGGTCTGGAGGATTTTGCGTTGGTCCCACCTGGATGGTGCTCGTCGATTGTAAAATCCCATCTCTTCTGGTTTTCACGTGATGCTTTTTAGTAGAGGGTTTTCTACGCCTAGGTATCAGGCCGCTTCTCGGGATTGTTTTTGGTTCACTAAACATCTGACGCTAACCTCTGGCAAAGCGAGATCTCGACTAGTATCAGACGGTTTGCCTTCCCCTACTTTTCCCTGGACGTTTGTCGCGACTGCTTCCCATTGGATATTCAGTTGCAGCCATGCTTTGATTGCCCAGTGTTAATGATGCCAACTACCCTTCCTCTCCAACGGTTGCCTTGGTTTCCTCACTGTCGGTTTAGGCGGTCCAGTGTCTGTTGAGGCCAGGCTAAATGGCCTTATAATGCGTTGACTGACTGAGCCTGGGGAAATTGAAATACGTGCCGATCAAGCAGGATACGTTGATCACACTTACCTCGTGATGGCTTTTGGAACATCCTCACTCCTGCAGGTTGTCGATCGTCTAAGGGCCGCCTGCTTCACATTGGTGTTCCAGAGAGGTATCTGTCAGGACCACTGTATACCCACTGGAAGCACTAAGGGTTTATGGACAACTGTCGCGGCTGATGATTTCTTGTGGTGTTCGCCAAATGTGTCCGGTATACCCATTCCCATGATGACTTTCTGGAAGATGTGCTTGAGGGATCAAATGAATCCGGGGTTGCGTTTTCCGTGGCGCTGGATTGGCAGACGGAATACGCGACGACATTGTTTAGCTTGGCTTCCTCTACCGAAGGCACAGACTCACTAATCAAAGCGGATGACCGGGCTGAGCTGTGTGGAATGCGCTCTGGTTTTCGGAACGTCGCTGCAAGGCTGGCACGTTCTCACTCATATTTGTATTGCATTCTCGTCGGTTTGTAATACGAATAACGAGATACCATGAGAGGCAGTTGACCTGCCTCATCTGTGACAGAAAGAACGTCCAGTTGTCTTTGAAAAAGTAATGCGCAGTGCTCGTGGGCGTTCTGTTATTCCATGTGGCTCAGAAACAAAAATATGAACATGTGTCTGACGGTCATTGTCTCCGTTATCAGGCAAGGTCACTCGAGCAAGGCAGCTGTCCAGCGCGTATTCCGGGGCGCTCGAAATGGACGATCAGTTGGTCAATTTACACAACCTTCGACAGTTGGGTCACGTACTCCAGTTTGCTAGCTGAACATTCACCGCGCGTGATTATTCAAACCTGGCATTCGGGGGCCTGCCTGCTTACACATGGGGCTAGCGTTACTTGCATCCACCTTTTTTCTTTTCTATTTTTTTATTCCAGGTTATTCCACGACATTACTGCGACAGGCGGTGGCCCAAGATAGTGCCCTGGCATGTCCACAATTTCATTCAGGCTTTTAGACGTGGCAGTTCTGTTGGCCCGAAAATTGTCGACAAGATGGGGAGATGTTTGCAGAGGTCTTGACTCAGTTGTTTCAGCCTGTGTCGACGGTGAGCAACGTCCTTATATGCTCTGGTTACTCATTAATTGTTCCCATATTCAAGAAAGGTATTCAGGGCTCTCACGAAAGTCTTTGGGTTCTGACATTCATTATGCTTCATTGACTGACTACAGCTCGCGAGGCGGGGGTTAGGGACGAACAGGTATGGTTTCGTCCTGGGTGAAAATGTATTGACAAAATGTTTACTCCAAACCCTGGAGCAGCGTCATATGTGTTTCTGGCCAATATCGGCCCTATTTCTCGTCCACAAAGGTTCATTCGGCTCGGTGGACCGATCTACACTCATGGTTGACCGGTTTGTTTACTTAGGGAGTCGTCTTAGCAACGGCAGAGCTGTCGGGAATGAAATGGAATCTCGTATCTCTATGGTTAAAGCAGTACTCGCAAATTTGGTCACCTCTGGCAGCAGAGAAGTATCTATCTGATGCGTATGTAAGGCGACTGTTTAAGTTAGAAGGCATTAATGGTCTTAGGATGCTTGACCATCGGTGTCTGAGTTCGGTCGCTCGCATCGGACGGTACCAACGGGTTGGCGAAAGGGTTAGGAAGCATGTGTTTTGTGAATGGCCAAACGAGTTCTGTTCGGTTTGTGCGTTTACAGTTTTATATGACTAGGCGATGTGCCGGAGTTGCCAGCTAGTCATCTGCCATGGTGATCACCCTGCTGGTGCTGCGACTGAGTGGTGTGAGTTGCGAGGTGGTCGGGTAATAACCTGGCGTAGGGAAATTAATTTGCCCATCGAGGGGGCGACCAGTGTAGGTCGGGTTCGTTTCCTGGGCTTGGGACTTCGCGACTCCCAGATTCAGTGGCTGGAGACGTTAGGTGAGATGGTGGCTATTCGGGCTCGGTGGAGCGAATGTCGTCATTTGACCGAGTTGTCTGCGAAGTAGGTGCACCTGACTGGGGCATTAAGGGCTGTCAAGCTGATGACGCCTCACTTTCACCTATGAATCGGTTGTTTTCGCATGGTGTAATCATCGTGGTGTTGAATATAGACGAAGCTGTTTCTGTCAGTAAGGTCCCCTCTCTGGTTTTGTTCCCAGCTGGGACCTACATTTTTCATGGTTGTGTAGCAGCTAAGCACTACTAAGAGCTGCCGACGTGCCACTGTCTACGTGATAATATTGATGACTTTCCACCAAGTTCATGGCCGCTGTGACTAGTTTTGGGCTGCCTCAGTCTTCATCGAGTGTTGCGCTTAGTCCCGCGCGACAGCACAACTTTTGTTCACATTTAAATTATGCGAACGCTTAGTGTGTGTGCTTCACATCGTTTTATGGTATCTGTATGCAAACAACCAGAGTTTCTGGTCACGTTTAATTTGACAAAAGATTTGTCTTGTTTGCCGGTTTCGATTTCCATAAATTCTAGTTTAACTGCGTCATGACGTTATCGTGTTTGAAGATTTTGAAAACGCAAGTTTTGAGTAGTTGAGTCACTCACACCCGTGGGTTGAGCTTTTGACTCACTGTATGTAACGTCAAGGTTCAGTGGTTAACATATTGCACTACAGTAAGTTCACGAAGAGTGCATCTCCTGCTCGGTCGCGTTAGCTTTGTAAACGCGAGGCCGTGAGCCTGACCAGAACGTGCCGTGGCTGTTTTAACCATTCACTGTAGCAATGGCGTAATATAATCCCGAAGCAAAACCGTTTTAAAAAGAATGAAATGGGTAAGACAGCTAAACCGAAGAACTGGAAATATTAGTGATGCGGACACCACTGGCTGCGACATACCATCTCGAGTAGCGTTTCTAGCCAGTGTTCAAGCAGATCCTTACCGCGCAACCACTGTTGACCATTTTGCTCAGCGGAACAGTGGTCGATATAATTCGTGACCACTGTTGTTTGATCATCACGTGGTTTTACCCAACCACTTGGTCTCAGCACTTGGTACCTGATATGGTAAACGCTCAGCTGATTAACGGTAGACGTAGTCTAACTGTCGAAGGCCGTGCAGTTTGGTTGGTGAACAGCCAGGATCCCGATCCGATCGAGGGTGTGTTGATTACACTTTTACCCTGCGGCGGATCTTGAAACATCGGCGCCTATAGGCGGCCGGTGGTCGTGGTCTTTTTAGACCGAAAGGGTGCCTTTGACTCACTTGCTTGTAATGTTCTCTGGAACTGTCTTCTTCGCTAGAGAGTACCAGGGGAATACGTGAATCTGTTGGGGTCACTGCAAGGAGGGTGGGAGTTTATGGATAACTGTTTTGGGCGTCCATCACTTCTAGTGGTGTTTATCAAGGGTATCCGACTTCCCTCTTCTTGTTCAATGTTGTTATGGGCGACATTCTGGAAGCTGTGCTTGAGGAGTCCAGTGAGCTTGGTGTTTAGCTTCTTCCTGGAGGTAGGTTTACCAGCCTGCTTGGTACTGCATTAGACCCTTCGCCGAAGACATGCTGGACAAGGTAAATGACGGGGCTGGTTTGTACGAAATGCGCTTCTCACCTTCAACTTGCTGCTTCAAGATTGGAGAATGTCTACTCTTGCTTTCTTCATTGCAGGTAATCCGCACGAGATTGGACAGTTTCACATGAATTAGTACCACTGTCTCCTCAGCCTGTACTATTGCTGATGAGGATTTCGGCTAGGGTAGCAATGGCGGATAGCAGGCGAACAGCTATGCACTGGTTTAGTCTGGGGGCGTATCACACCAGGGTCATCTTTGTGTGTGCTTCACGCCGGGTCATCTCTGCGTGTGCTTCACGTCAGTGAATGCAACGTTGGCTCTATTCGCTTTTCGGGTAACATCATCTGCAGATACTCAGTTCAGTTAGTTCAATTTCGCTAGCTGGCTACCTGGTGATTGCAGGTCGTGCATTTGCCAGTTTTGAGTCTCGCACTCATTTCGTTTCCTAGCAGTCACCGTGTCGTCGTTGACACATACTTTCTAAACATTGTCTGGCAGCCCTGTCATCAGAACTACGCAGATCGCGCACTTCGCGATTAAAAACAAAGTCAACATCTTCAAAAATAAAATTACTGTCACAGTAAAAAGAGAAACGTCGTTTGGCACAATTTGCAAAGCGTTCTGTAACAGTGTTTATCTGCATCCTGATATTCTCCCCATGGAAAGCGTAAGTGTGTTTTCACACCTGTCGTTAGCATCCTACTACTTCATGTACCATATGTCTTATATGACATCTTTTCTGCCAAGCTACTAATCAGTAGCACAGTATCAATGTTCATCGGTGACGTTGGATTCTAGCGCGAACTGATCGAAAAATCGTGCTAGGACAGTCAGTCTGCTGAATCATTTGGTGGGTTCCATATGACGCTTGGGTGGGTACCTAGGTCTAAATGTGAAATTTCTCAGCTCCCGGCGTGACTTCGTAGCTCAGCTGGTACAATGTTTACCGCGTTTGGGCATGTTGTTCATGTTGCTGATTCGAATCAGGCTGAAGTCCGAATTTTTCGCAATTGGGTCTCCTCAAAATTATTCTCTGTATACTGTTATATGTCGTGTCCAAGCCTGAAGGCAGGCCGTAAAACGGGCATTCAGCAAAACGATTGTTTGTGCACGGAGACAGGGGTGAAGAGCCGGAGTCAGAACGATAGCAATAAAATCTGTCGGTTCACACTGCTCCCCAATTTTGCATTCTGTTGCTTAGGTTGCTCGTCATGTTTCAGAAGGACGTGTATCCTGTTTCATTGAAAGGATGTCCATAGTGTGTAGCCGATTGCTGGTCACGTTAGCAGGTGTTCGCAAACGGTCGAGTGCCGACGAAACTACTACACCCGAACGACTGATTAATTGTGTATACTCTTCGATACATATGTTGATTCGACTGAAACCTGTGGCGCGAAAGGTGGATGAGACCCTGTGATACTCGGAATTAGGGACTTCGAATAGCCCTAGAAATCGTACTTGAATTGAAACCTCCCACGCAATTAATAAGGAGAAGACCTGGTACTGATAACAGTAAGCAGTTTTTAATCATGAGTTGAGAAGCCGAATTCATGAATGTACAACAGTATTGAAAAATCAGTCTGTCATTGGCTGATTGTATTAGCACATGCAAAGTCACAAACTGTATGTTAATTGATGCAATACGGGACAAACAAATTGGCGACTAACGTCGAATCCTGATGTATCTTTAACGCTACATTTGGATTGGCCGCTTGTCAGATCTTTTGTTGTATCGGGGTTAGGATAAGCAGTGAATCGAGTAGATTTCCACCACAACCTTCCCCTCTTCTAAAAGCATCCGCATTCATATTTGCCAATCGTCCTGACCTTCTCGGGGCATCGAACTCTTGCAGTACAGGGTGTTCTACTTCCTTCATGGCCACCTTTTCAGCGCTTCGAAACTGAATTTGGTCAGTGTGTCTCCGATGAATCGAGGCATCGTGCAGGTCAGTAATTTCTACCATTGCGCTGCCTAGCTGGCGAGTGGTCAATCCTTTGGCAGGTCGCAAAACGCCTCCACGAAAATATATCACATCCGTTGAATCTGCACATTGAAGTGATGCTCTTAGGAACCTTGATTTATATAGCACCGCCCGGCTCTCCTTCGTTGTGCAATGAGCCGCGTTGATGTCCTGAAGCAGAAAGTTATCGAAAAGCACATCCAGTTTAGCGAGTGTTTTGGGATTGGTGAAACTCACGATACTTTTGAGCGTTTTCACCCGATATTCCGCTGTCCCGTTTGAACATGGATGTCAAGGCATCGTTCGCAAGACCTGCGAAATGTCTTCACGACTGAAACATTTACGAAATGCTTGCATAGTAAATGACGTGGAATTTGAAGGTGCAATAAATACTTCTGGCCACCGTGGGTACGAATCAATCAACACCAGAATGTAATATTTACCAAGTGGTCCACAATAGTCTGCATGCACTCGTTGCCATGGTAAATAACTGTTGGGCCAGGGTGTCCAATTCTTCGGCCTTATCTTTATTTTGTGGAGTCATGAGCGGCAGTTCATTACAATGCTCTTCATATCTAAGTTTTTCTCCGGCCACCAACACATTTGTCGAGCCAGTGATTTCATTTTCTCCACGCCCAGGTGACCTTTGTGCAAGTCCTTTAATACCGCCTTTCTTAGCGGTGTTGGAATGACCCACTGATCTCTCCTACACAGCACACCATCAGGTTGTATTGATAACTCCCCTCGGTTCTGGAATAATACTGGGTGTTTCTTTCTAATAGATGACGACCAACCCTCGATCATCGCGGCATCACCGTGCCATAGTAGTTTTCAGTTGTCTTGATCAAGTCCTCTCGGCCTATTGGAATAGCTGGCGAGGCAAGCAAACAAACTTCAGCAGCTGAAAAACTGGAACACCGTGGTAAAAAATCCGCTTGAGGAATCTGTTTACCCGAACGATGAACGATGTCATATTCTTTCACTGCTAAAACTAGGCTCCATCGCTGTATCATTGCCACTGATAATTGGCAACTGATTTGTGGGGGTCGGATAAACGCTGTAGATCTTGGTGATCTGTAACCGTTTTGAATCTAACGCCAAATAAATATTTGCGCAGCTTCCTGACAGCCCAGTAGACTGCTAACGCCTCATTTTGTGTTTGTGAATATCCTTGCTCCGCCTTATTCAACAGGCGTAATATGCAAATGATCGGATATCCCTCCTGTTCCACCACAGCACCGATGCCAACACTGGATGCATCTGTGACCAGCGTGGTAACTTTAGACCGAAAATGGGGCTAACACCGGCCTTTTAATCACAGCTTGTGTTAATTCTCGCAGAAGAATTTCGTCTTTTTGAGTCCAAGACCATGTTTCTGTTGACTGAACTACAAATAGTGACTGTGCTTTCGCCGAAAAGTTCGGGGTAAAACGAGAATATTACTGCAGACACCCGGTTATTGATCGCAGCTGATCTTGGTCTCTTGGTAATGTAACGGTAACCAAAGCTTTGTATCATCATCATCATCATAACAGTCATGAGCCTGACCAAAGGTACTGTGGCTCGGGCCGCCGCTCACCTCAACAGTGACGTGGAATATCCTAGAAGGAAACGTTACTAAGAAAATCAACAAATACTAGAAGAAGACTAAGCGGAAGAACTAAAAATGGTTTGGATACAGGTACGCCATTGATTGCAACACATCGCCATCTCGGATAGCGTACCTAACCAGCGTTTTGAGTGGTCACGAGGACCCCATCCAGGCAAGCGGTGCCTGCCCACTTTGCTCAATGGAGCAGTCAAGGTCTTCATACTTCGTGACCACCTTGTCACTTGACCACCACGCGGTTTTACCCAACTGTTGGTGGCCTTCGTTTATAATGTCCGGTACGGTAAGCGCTCAGCTGGCATACGGAGCACGTGACCCAACCATCGCAAGCTGCGCAACGTAATTAGTTGACCAATTGATCGCGCATCCCGGGCGTTCCGGAATACGCGCTGGCGAACTGCCACATTGCTCACGCGATCAGTCCACTTAATGTGGGCCAACTGACGGAGACAACGATGGTCAAACACAACAAGCCTGTTGATATCTTGCTTGTGAACAGGCCATGTTTCCGAACCATACAGCAAAATGAAACGCACACAGGCGTTATATACCCTTGCTTTCAGCGACAACCGAACGTCTTTTCGACACCACAGATGATGCAGTTTGGAAAAGACAACTCGTGCCTTTGCTATCCTCGCTGATATCTCATCAGCAATATTACAGGCTGACGAGATAGTGCTACCTAAGTATGTGAAACTGTCCACAGTCTCAAGCG